>JAJOZX010001898.1:152500-222500 GCA_023014485.1 Bathynomus jamesi | reverse complement strand
ACGTGGAGTTGTGCATACTGGAATCCCTCCTGATTAAGACAGAAAAAACTACGATTTTGTGTTTCTTAAATGGTAGGCACATGTTCTGTTTATCTGACCTGATTGTTTCGTTACCGTTTTTGAGTTATTAACTATCAGTATAGTAATGACCTTAAGCCGGCCATACATGCTCAATTATTTCGTCCCTGTTCCATGTTCACTGTTTGACTTGACGTGAAACTTGAATACGCAAGATCCCACACACATTAACATCTTACATGAGCGTTTTGTCAGTTCCCCATTTGCTGTTTTGTTAACAGCATGTCACTAGACTCGGACTCATTAAATTCAGTAGCAGTTGCAATTGCTGTAACGTCGAAAAAGAGAAAAAGAAATCGAAATGGACGAAAAACTGGTTATTACCGTTTGAGTTATTAACTATCAGTATAGTAATGACCTTAAGCCGGCCATACATGCTCAATTATTTCGTCCCTGAACTTGAATGCGCAAGATCCCACAAACATTAACATCTTACATGAGCGTTTTGTCAGTTCCCCATTTGCTGTTTTGTTAACAGCATGTCACTAGACTCGGACTCATTAAATTCAGTAGCAGTTGCAATTGTTTTAACGTCGAAAAAGAGAAAAAGAAATCGAAATGGACGAAAAACTGGTTATTAAAAAGAAGCGAATTTTCTCACACTAATTTATTAAGTGAATTGAAATTACAGCTTAAAGATTGGTTTAATTACTTACTCATGGATGAAGCTACATACTTAGAACTTTTCTTTGATTACTCCATTGATTAAACGACAAGTTACGGTAATGAGAGATGCAATTACCGCACGAGCACGGCGATTTCGAGCTGCTGGAAGAACTTACGAAGATTTAAAATTTTCAACCACAATCTCACCGCAGGCCCTTGGGTTTACTGTTCCAGAAACGTGTCAATCCTTCTCTCTCTCTCTCTCTCTCTCTCTCTCTCTCTCTCTCTCTCTCTCTCTCTCTATATATCTATAATAATATATATATATATATATATATATATATATATACCTTACCTTACAACCTTACAAAGGTTCCACGTGATGATTTCTCATTTCGCGAAGGTCAAGCGTGTCGCCCCTCCTCTCGAGTTGGCCTGGTGAAGTAGTGAGTTGGATTCTTGCGCTCTCCACCTCACATAGCCAGGTACGCCCGGCTCATCGGGGATTGTTCTGAGCCAGGCGTCAAGTCTTCTTTTGAAGATTTCCACTGCAACTCCCTTCGTGTTTCTTAGGTCTTTGGGCAGCTGATTAAATAGTTTTGGTCCTCTCACTACAAAACTATTTTCTTTCAGGGTTAAGGATGTTCCCTGTCTCGCCTTCAATTTGGGAATACGACACAGTCTACCGTTTCTACCTTCCACCGTTGTTTGGGGAGTTATGGGATTCAGAGTAAGATTAGGGACTAGTTTCTCCATTATTTTCCAAGTGTAAATAATGGTGTATCTCTCTCTTCTCCTTTCCAGTGAATATAGGTTTAGTTCTCGTAACCTTTCCCAGTAATTTAGTTCTTTGCACCCATTGATCTTGGCTGTGAAACTTCTTTGAATCCCCTCCAGCTGTCTAATGTCTTCTTTTTTATATGGGGATGTTAGGACCGAGCAGTATTCCAGTTTGGGTATTATCAGGGTTTTCAGTAGGGGGATCATTACATTCCTATCCCTTCGTTTAAAAGTTCTCAATATCAGACCCGTTATTCTCTTTGCTCTGTTTACTGCTATCTTATTTTGTGTTTCAAATTTCGCATCATCTGTCATTACAACCCCTAAATCTTTTGCTCTGGAATTTCTCTGGACTTCCTGTCCATTTGGGGTATAATATTCCATGGACTTTAGGTCTTCTCTTTTTCCGTACCGTAATAGCTGAAATTTCTCGGTGTTAAACTTCATATTGTTGTCTTCCGTCCACTTGTAAATTTTGTTTATGTCGGTTTGTAGAGATCCTATGTCTTCTGGTTTTCGTATTTTTCTACTGATCTTTGTGTCATCTGCAAAGGATGTTACTGTGCTGTCTCTGGTAACGTCCTCATCTATGGCAGTTAGCATGATTATGAAGAGTAGTGGAGCTAATACCGTTCCTTGTGGTACTGAGCTGAGGACCTCTGATTCTGATGAAGATACTCCTTGTACTGTAACGACTTGCCTCCGCTCACTAAGGAAATTATATATCCATTTCCCTACTTTTCCTGTTATTCCCATATATTTCAGTTTATGTATTATGATTCCATGGTCACACTTGTCGAACGCTTTAGCAAAGTCTGTGTATAGTACATCATAGTTTTCATTACTTTCAAGTGAATCAATAATGTTGTTGTAGTGTTGCATTAGTTGTGACAGGCATGATCTGCCTGACCGAAACCCGTGTTGGTTATCATTGAATTTTTTCTGAGTTTCCAAAAAGTCATAGATTTTCTGTCTAACAATTCTTTCAAATATTTTGGTGAGATGAGATGTAAGCGACACTGGCCTATAGTTTTTGGCCTCGGATCGATCTCCTCCTTTATATATTGGGACGATGTTCGCGCTCTTCAGGATGCCCGGTATTTCTCCCGTGTTTAATGATCGTCTCCATATCCAGTATAGGGGCTCAGCGATTGCATTCTTGCAGTTTTTGATCAGTGTGGCATTCCATTTATCCGGTCCTGCCGCTGAGTGTGTTTTTAGTTTCCCTATGACTTGTGCAATATCCTCCGTCGTAAAGTCGAATTCCGTTATACTTTCCCCTTGTGGTTCTTCTTCAAAGAACGCGTTTCTATCGCATATCAGTTTGTCAGTTTTTGGGATACTGAAAGATGATTCATACTGAGCTTTTAATATTTCAGCTACTTCTGTTAGATCATCAGATAAATCACTATTCTCATTTTTTAAAGGCCCGATAGTCGCATAGTTTTTCGACTTTCTTTTTGCGAAATTATAGAAGTACTTTGAGTTAGCCTTTATCGCTTCTATAGCGTCATCTTCTTCTTTTTCTGTATGCTTCTCGATTAGTTCCTCTATGACGACATCGATACTTTGCAGTTTATCATTTAATATTTTTCTGATGTTATCTTTACAATTACTTAATTTTGCAGTCACTCTTTTTCTCTTTCGGAACAATGCCCTCTTTTGTCTTTCGAACCTGCTTCTCTTTCCTCTTTGTTGTATCTTTGGGACGTGTTTTTCCACAATTTCTAACGTCTTCTCCTCTAACGTCATTAGCATCTCTTCCGTTGTCTTGGCCTCGAAAATGGTTTTCCAATCTATTACTTCCATGCTGGATGTCACCTCTTCCCAGTTTATAGCTTTGGAGTGAAAATTAAAAATTTCGAATTTGCTTCTTTCTGTTGTGCGTGTTCTTTCCTTTCCTGTTGCCTTTATATTAGTTGTTATTTCAAAGATGTTGTGGTCTGATATCCTAGTTGGGGATATTTCCACATTATCAATTAAATTACTGTTGTTTGTGAATACCAAATCTAGGCAGTTGTTTTTTCTTGTGTTTTCTGTTATTTCTTGCGTTAACATAAATTCATCAGCTAAAGCTAGTAGCATTTTTACCTGCTCCTGGTCTTCTCGTGTGCCCCCCTTGTCCTGGTGTATACATATATTTTTTCCTATCCTTTTATATTTCATGAATGGGAAATTAAAATCACCACAGAGAAAAATATTTGGGGTTGGAGAATGTAGATCTTTTACCAAGTTTCTTACCTCTGTAATGGAATCTGAAAATTTTGAGGTTGGCGTGTTTGGGGGTCTGTACATTACAATTAGTACCATATTTAATTTTTCAATTTTTGCTGCCACACATTCTACGTAGTTGTTTGAGGTACTTATAGCCATTTCTGCTATGTGCCTTTCGTGTGTGTAAATAGCACATCCTCCTTTACGTCTCACTGTTCTGTCGGCTCGGAGGATGTTATATTTGTCAATTTGTATTTCTTTTTTGTCAATACAGGACTCACAATTTTCACAGTTCGCCTGGCAGTCCTTTCAGGTATAAAACTTTGTTTGTGGAGTGGTTTGATTTGAGGCCCTGTATGTTGGCTAGGATTATTTTTATTTTTTCTCTTTCTTTTTCGCATACAGGTGGTTCCGATTCGTTTTCCAATGGGGGTGCCGGTTTCGTTGCCTTGTGGTCCTCCGAGAATTTACCTCTTTTTATCTTTGTCGGTACCTGTTGTCCCGATGACGCATGAAGTGCCTTTGGTCGTACCTTCTGTCCGGCTCTCGGATTTCTATATTTATATTTGTCAGCTGGTTTTGTAATTGCTTGAGAGTATTTAACAGCTGAAATGTGTTGGCTGCGTCTAAAAAATTTCCATTCTTCTTTGATGTTCGTTTTTTCTGTTCCCTCGTTGCGTTCCTTTGAGGGTGGTGGTATCGGCATTTTTTTTCATATTTGCAACTCCCATACCTTTCATAAGTGTTGCAGATCGTAAGATGGTGGAACATGCATTTCTTATCAAACTTGCAGTATCCACTTGTGTAATGCATTTTGCATAATGTGGGATGTGCATATATGCATTGCCCATCCCGATATCTGCAGTTTCCTTTCGCGTAGTATTTGCATATGATATTTTCTACGCTTCTGCTTTCTTTATTATTATTTTCCAAGTTCTTAGTTTTCGCATTATCATTAATTTTCTTTGGCTGCTTATTTTCTACGTTTTTAGTTATTATCCTTTTATCGTTTCGCTTGTTGGACCGTTTGTCTACTTCGCCACTTTTACTTATTTCTTTCCTTTCATCTATGTCTTCCTTCCGTATTATATTGTTTATGTCGTTATTTATATATATATACACACACATATACGGTGAACCAAAAGTAGGTGGACAGTAGGTTGAATACGGTTTGTGTTATATTATATTATAACTATGGTGTTCATTATAACTATGGTGTTTGTGTTATATTATATTAAATATTATAACTAAATTTATTTAAATTTTATTTTGTATTATAGTATACAAAAAAATTAAATATGTATTCTCAAAATAAACGTTATCATTTACTGTCCACCTACTTTTGGTTCACCCTATATATGGCCCTACAATAGCAGTAATTCCATTCAATAGCAGTGTTCCATTCATAATGAAAACATGTTCTGTGAAATATCACTGAATTTGGATGACAGCTACCGGGTCCACGTGAAGGTTGAAATTTGTTATATGTGACCTTTTTTGTGTATATGCGATAAACTAATTTCCATAGAAATCTGTTCACATACATCATTGAAATTTGCTTGGAACAACTCTCACGCAGAGAAATGTTTGACTTTTGATTGTTTAAACATGTTGGACTTTTGTTTGTACTGAATATAACCTGATTTCATTGCCTACCTAACAGTACCTATCGTTGTTTCAGGTCTGCATTCTGATCAGTCACAATCAAAAACGGACGACGTCGGACAGGGGCGGATTTAGGTTTCCTGGCGCAAAGGGCCATACTGATTTAGCCGCCCTTCGGACACTTACGAAGTTACCATTTAGCAATAAATAGTTATTTGATATAAGGGTTTTCAGTAAAATGCAGTCAAATGGTTTAGACATTTACTCTAGCAAAATATATCTTAACATATAAGATATATATTATGATAATATATATAATATATTTTATATATATATATGATATAATACAATAATATATATATATATATATATATATATATATATATAAATCCCTTAAATGTGTGAACATAAATGCATTATAGGTTATCTTTACGATCTTTATGTTTAGTTACGAAATCGACCGTTGCAGAATACTCAAAGCAGTTTCCGCCGAGATTGCTGAGCAGCGAAGGAATCAATAAGATCTATATAGCTAAGAGCTCTCGTGAGTTCCGATTCAATACTAAGGATAGCTAAAGAGTTGAGACGATTTTCTGACATCACTGACCGTTGGTAGTTCTTTAGTCGTCGCAGTACAGAAAAAGATCTTTCGGCAGAACAGTTGGAAGCCGGCGTACATAGGAAGCTCCTGAGCGCAATATCAACATATGGGTAAACTTCTTTTAATCCTTTTGCTTGGATCATCTTATTCATCTCAAGAATGCTCGTAAGAGTTTTCTCCAAATTCAGAAGAAACCCACGGAAATGAAGACACTCATCAACAAACCGCCAAGTCATTCTTGTAAAATTCCCAAAGCTTAATGCACTGGCAGTTGTATCTGTCGGATTCAAGGTGGTTACTTTTGTAAAAAACGCAAACCGTGCATGGAGGTTTTCATGCACATCTTTGCGACGGTTTAATTCCGACAATAACACTGGGGAACAAATTTCAACTTTTTGTCTATTGAATTAGATTTGACAGTTAGTTCTAGGTAATTTGGGTGCGCTGAGCACGAATTTTTACTCGGTTTTGCTCTATCAGGTCCTGATTTTGCTCAACACCCCTCCTCTTTCGTCGTATTCATAAAAAGGTTTTTTTCTCAATACTCGCTGTCTTTTTGCAGTTACACATTATGCAACTAGGTTTTTATCTAGGTATTTGTACCTATTGTTATGGTATTGTTGTATTATGTATATTTTTATATGTAACACCCTAAAAATATTTTTAATTTTGTCATTTTTAGCCCATTTTAATATTAGTAAATTAAGCTAAAAATATCATAGAATTCTAAAATTTTCTCGAGCGTTCCTGTTCTCTGTAGAGTATTCTAGAGGGACAACTAAAATATATAAAAGCGACTCGTTTCCAGAGTTAATCAGTCAATTCAATCAATCAGTCAGTCAGTCAGTCAGTTGAGTTAGTTAATTAAGTTTGGGCATTAACATAATTTTGAATTGGCATATGATTTAGTGAGTAATTTTGTCATCGTGATTTAATATAGTTGATTTAATTAGACGTAATTTATATTGTACCTACTCATCCGTGTTTCTAGTTTAATTTCATAGATTGTAAGTACCTATTTCATAATAAGTACCTATTTAAACTAATTTTTGTGTTTATATTTCAGATTTTCTTAAATTTATATGAATTAAGGGCTTTAAATACCTTTACAAATTGGCAGAAAATTCAAGCAATATGTCATCAAGCACTAGAAAGTTCAAATGCAAAAACAACCCTGATTCCTTCTGTTATATATGTGGAAATTTTACACTTCCACATCAACGAGCAAATATAACTGACTTCGTTAAAAGAGCTTACTTAGCTTATTTTGGCATAAAACTGGGGGACCAAGATAAATCGTGGGCTCCACATAAAGCCTGCACTATATGCATTGAAAGACTGCGACATTGGACGAAGGGTTCGGATTCAAAAATACCTTTTGGAGTTCCGATGGTAAGTTTATGATTTCATAAAACTACGTAATTTAATCACTAGTATACTGTAACTTACCTAAATGTAATTGTAACTTAGGTACATAAACAAAAATTTACAGAAAATGTTTATAAGAATCTCAAATATTGCATAAGGTTGAAACACATAGAAATGTTAAATGTTTGGGTGATAACTTTTGATAAAATTCATAAAAACAAGTCTCTCGTCGCTTTTGTTAACGCTTTACAATTTTTTTTCCATATCAGGTGTGGCGAGAGCCTACTAACCACGAGACCGATTGCTACCTTTGCTTTGTCATGACTTCGGGCTTCACTAAGAAAAATAAACATTGTATCGAGTACCCAAATTTCGACACCGCGATACGACCTGTGCTACATTCAAATGAGATCCCCATTCCAAAATTTAAGGGTCTGCCAACTCAAGAATTAGTTGATGATGTTCCTGAAAATATTGTTATGCACTTTGAGGAGTCAGACACCGATTTTGACTCCAGCGTATTTGAAAGTCAAAACGATCGGCAAAAGTTTAACCAGGCCGAGTTGAATGATCTTGTAAGGGATCTAAATTTGCCAAAAAAGGCTGCGGAAATTTTAGCTTCACGACTTAAAGAGAAAACCTTGCTTACTTCAAACACATACATTTCATTTTACAGAAAAAGAGAAGAAGAACTTGTTAAATATTTTAGAACAGAGGATAGTTTAGTATATTGCTGCGACATAGTTGGTTTGTTAAAGAAGATGGGGGTTGAGTCTTACGATGCAAATGATTGGCGCTTGTTTTTAGACAGTTCGAAAAGAAGTCTTAAGTGTGTGTTGTTGCATAATGGCAATCTATACGGCTTGATACCGATTGGGCACTCAACAAAATTAAAAGAAAAGTATGAACATATAGAAAAGGTTTTAAATCTTATCAAATATAGGGAGCACGAGTGGATCATATGTGTTGACTTAAAAATGGTTAATTTTCTGCTAGGACAACAAGGAGGGTATACTAAATATCCCTGCTTCCTTTGCTTATGGGACAGCAGAGCCAAGGAAGAACATTATTTCAAACAAATCTGGCCAGCACGAACATCACTTACTGTCGGAGAAAAAAACGTAATTAATCCACCTTTAGTGAGCAGAGATAAAATCATATTTCCTCCTCTGCATATAAAACTAGGCCTCATTAAACAATATGTAAAAGCTTTAGATACGAACGGCGAGTGTTTCAAATACATAACTTCAAAATTTCCAAGTTTAAGTTATGAAAAAATCAAGGCGGGAATTTTCGACGGTCCACAAATAAGAACAATGATTAAAGACAGCAATTTTCCTAATGTCATGAATGAACGCGAAAAAAATGGCTGGTTCTCATTCGTGGACTTGATAGAAAACTTTTTAGGCAATTATAGGGCAGATAACTACGAAGAAATCGTAAAAAAACTTTTAAGGGACTACAAAGAGTTAGGTTGCAATATGAGCATAAAAATCCATTTTTTGAATAGCCATCTTGACCAATTTCCAAGTAATTTAGGTGATGTAAGTGACGAACAAGGGGAGAGATTCCACCAAGATATAAAAATTATGGAGGAACGGTACCAAGGCCGCTGGGATTCCCACATGATGGCTGATTACTGCTGGTGCTTGAAAAGAGACCTGCCATCAACAAGCAAATACGCTAGAAAGTCTTACAAAAGAAAATATTTGCCACAGTGAAAGCTTCATATCTGTTTGTTTTTTTATTTTAAGTCATTTCTATCGTTATAATGTAATTTTACTGTAGTTTGAACTGCTTGTATTCATGAAACTTGAAAAAAAAATTTAACACATGACTTAATTTTTTAGTCCTAATTTGAAAAATCTGGAAAATGGCACATAGGCTGTCGACAAGAATCAGGACCTGATAGAGCCAAACCGAGTTGAAATTCGTATTCAGCGCACCGAAATTACCTAGAATCAAGTGTCAGATATCATTCAGTAAAATACGTGTTGCCCAGTGATCTGTCAAGTACCACAAGATAAGTATTAATGAAGTTCCTCCGTCCATCTAATTCTACCTCGCCTTCGTGAGTTTCGTCGACTCGAAGTTTTCTTTTCTTTTTTCTTTTCATTGTAACTTCATATTCGCGGATAGATGATTTCTTAATTGCTGCTTCTTTATAAAAATCGAAGTTGTTTCTTGCATCTTTTACATAGAATGTCAATCATGCATACAGTTCTGCTACGACACCAAGATCAATGTTAACTGCTTGGAGCTGTTTACTAGTAGCATTGAACCTTTCCAGAATGTCACCCCACATAAAAGAAAGAATTGTAGTTTCAAGGCGTTGCAGTTGATTGAGGTAGCCTGATGCTTCACTGCGTGTGCACTGTACAAGGCTTTTCTGATTCATCTTCTTCAATGGATGTAAGTGTCTCTATAACCTCTTTCCAGTCTTTATTGAGACTCCTACACGCTTCTTCACGGGCTGACCATCGAGTATCTGATAAGCTCTTTAGCGTTACATTTTCAGATTTAGTAAAATGATTTTGTAGTATTTCCCAACGGTGAGTGGAGGCAGTGAAGAACACGTAAAGACTTTGGAGAAGTGCGAAAAAATCAATGGCTTCCTTACAGCAACTGGCTGCACACTGTCCAATCAAATTTAATGAGTGTGCAGAGCAGGGTACGTAAACTGCTACTGGGGGCGCTTCTTTTATTCTGGCTTGCAAGCCAGCGTAAGTCCATGACATGTTGGGAGCGTTATCATACGACTGTCCTCTGCAGTTTGCAATGTCGAGATCATGCATTTTTAATATTCTGGGAACTGAGTTGAAAAGCTGCTCTGATTTGTGGCCTACGCTGGGAAGGAATGCCAAAAATCGTTCTACGGGATGCCCATCTTCTTTTACGTATCTCAGAATAACTGCAAGTTCATCGACATGTGATATATCTGGGGTGGAGTCCACAATAATGGAATAGTACTTCGCACATTTCACTTCCTCAGTTATTTGTTTGGTAACTTTGTCAGCCATTAGTTTGATGAATTGCTCACATGTAAACGAAGAAAAGTATGAGGTATGACCTTTTCCTGGATTTTTGTATTTTGCATTATGTTCCGCCAGAAAAGGGTCAAATTCGGCAATAAGATCCAAAGCCATTATAAAGTTTCCACTGTGGACAGAACCAAATTTCTCAATGTGGCCCTAAAACGTAAACCATGAGATGCCAGTGATCGGACCACTGCAACAACTCGTAAAACATTCCTCCAATACTTCTTCTCCTCATCAATTTGATAGAAAAGTTGTCTGTCAATTCTTCCGAGAGTTGAACTTCTCATTTTCATAGCTAACACACATGACTTATGTTCAGAGGAATTTTCATGGCTTGTTAATGCTTCACTGCCATGCTTCCAGTTATTAAATCCTTCCTTACCAATTTTAGCAGTTCCACCAAATAACTGACATGGAACGCAGAAAAATGAGCCTGTGTTCTACTGATACATTAAATATGTTCTCTTCACCTTCTCTCCGTTGACAAGCTGTGTTTCAAATAAAGTTTTACAAAAATATCTGAATCGTTCACCAAAACGTCTCTTTGATTGAGAAAAGTTCATGTTTTCTAGGTCCTGATTTATGCCATGCTCTGACACATAATGACGTGTAGCATCATTAACTTCCTATAATGCTGGGTCTTGTTCAATGGAAGTAGTGCTGGAGGTAGTTGTGATGTTACCTACATCACAAGACTTAGTATAGGGTAGGCAGGATTCTTGAACTTCTCTACCAGATAATCTAAAATTACTAGGACCTTCATTAACATTGTGATATTCTTGGAAATTCCTAATCTCGAACATTCTAATTCTTTTAAAAGAACATTCGGATCTGTTTCAACATTTTTGCTCTTTATATCAAATTTCTTGAAGAAAGTATCAATTTTCGCAGTTTTGTCAATGACATCTCGTTGTTTTTCAGCTTTTTGCAGAGCTCTCTTCTTATACTCCGAGCCGCTTAGTCTTTTTCTCCCATCACTCATCTGAAAAACAAATACATCTGAAATTACTTAAAAATATAAATAATATATTTTAAAACAGAAATATATTATTAAAATTAATAAAATATATTATAATTATATATTTAAAAAAAATAGCTCAGCCAGGCTGAGTAGGTCTCTAACGGCTAACTACATATAGGCAGTGAAGTTAACATAAAAAAATTAAAAATTGTCTTAAAAACTGCCTTCTTCTTACCTTGTATAAATACCATTACTCTACTAAACTGAGATAAACACAATCTTGTCTTTAAATTTTAAATGTTGTCCAGTTTCAAAGTTCAAAGTTGCAAAATAGAAAAAATATAAATTCAATTTTATAGAGAAAACCTTAAACAAAATAATTAGCCAATTTTTGGCTTGATACTCTGTAAAGTGTAAACAATAAATCTGAAATAAAATAAAAATAATTAGCTTTAAAATAAAGATATTATTAAAATTAATAAAATATATTTAAGGCCAAGGACCAACTTTGAAATCGACTTCGTTCAAACGTAATGAGAGTTTTTTTAAGTGGTACTAACTTTTCTCCATTTTTTAGCTAAAAAAATACCAGAAATTTTGGATTTTTTCCATACCTAAAAAGTGCTTTCTTGTTATCTTTCTTGTTACGACTTTTCATCCAGAATTTTACTGCCCTCAAAATTTTGCCGCCCCCTAAAATTTGCCGCCCTGGGCCATGGCCCATTTGGCCCATATGTAAATACGCGCCTGATGTCGGACGTGAAACTTTCTTTTTATTAACTGTCATTTTTGCTCAAAATAGAACAGAGTGATGAACCTGAGGCTATCACGCCTCAGAAAACTGCAAACACATGCCAGTCTTTAGCTGTGTATGGCCTAGGTGCAGTAATCACAAACACGGACGCTGAAATAGCCGGATCTCGGCTACCAACAAATGAGCAAGTTCTGCAGTGTTTTTTTATTTCATCAGCGTGAAAGACTGTTGTCAGACAAGACAAAGCGGGACATTGCAAGGATTGTGTTTGGAAAAATTGTACTGTTTTATCGCAAAGCAAACATTCCTATGATATCAAACAAGAAAGTTTGTGAGAAAATCATTGCTCTATCTGAGAAAAATGGAAAACTGCGCTTGCCAAGGTGAAAGAGTTGAAGAATCAGCTGAAAATGACACTTTTACTGTGGGCCAAAGATGCTGAAAAATCTATCCGAAATCCTGCTGACCTAGAGTTTCTTCGGTCAATGAAAACACACCGCATTGCTTCGTTTGGATCTCATAATAAGGTACTGGTCTCACAGATCCAGCGCACTCAGTTATGCAAAGCCAAAGAAGCAGAGAACAAAGAAAGCAGTAGCGGCTCGTGCATTCCTTAAGTTGTGAGGCCCCAAAAAAATATATAATATAATATATATATATATATATATATATATATATATACAGGGTGGGCCGTAAGTTTCCATACATAGGAAAAATAAACATTTTTTTATGGACAACCATTTTTATTTATATAATATGCTCTACATGGTTGCCATTGTTTTGAAAACACATTTCAATACGTGTTCCCCACTGTTGATGAACACGCATTAGCACAGTTGACGTTATGCTTGTAATGGCGTTGGTGATACGTTCCTTTAGATGATTTATGTCTCGTATCTTTTCCTGATACACCATGGCCTTCAAGTGCCCCCAAAGATAGAAATCAAGGGGGGTGAGATCTGGGGATCTGGGAGGCAACTCCACAGGACCACGCCGACCAATCCAAGCATCCGGAAACTGCTGATCCTAATACCGACGCACGTGAAGACCATAATGAAGTGGAGCTCCATCTTGCTGGAAGTAAACTGGGAAGTTACCTTCCTCGTTTAGCAGGGATGGGAAAATCTCTTCTTGCAACATGTTAAGATACCTTTCGGCATTAAGATTTCCACTGACAAAAATTGGTCCAATAATTCTGTCACCCCATATCCCGGCCCACACCATCACTTTACCGGCACCTTGCATCTTCGTCGGACTCAGCCAGTTAGGGTTAGCATTACTCCAATAACGTATGTTTTGCCGATTAACCTCTCCATTGACGTAAAAATTTGCTTCATCAGTAAACAAGATCTTACGTCAAACGCATATTCTTAGGGTATCTGAAACATAAAAACAAACGTTTAATTTTTCCTATGTATGGAAACTTACGGCCCACCCTGTATATATATATATATATATATATATATATATATATAGACAAGTGTAGACGAGTTGCTCTGTGCCTGCAAAATGGTGGAAAACACTTTCAACACATGCTGTAAAATCAAAAGGTTATGTAATAAAATCATTAAATCATGGTTGAATGAAAACATTGTAGTTTTTCAATTTCCTGTGCGTTTAACATAGCACTGGGGAGAGACTTTTCGAACGCACTCTATATATATACATATATATATATATATATATATATATATATATATATATATATATGATGAATAAAACCACGAAGGAAAGGAAACACAAAATGGTGCTCAAGCGCTTTCGTCTAATGACATCCTCAGGAACACTGAAGTACATAAAAGGGTTACAGCCTATATATAGGTTACAGAAAGAAAAAAATAATATATATATATATATATATATATATATATATATATATATATATATATATATATATATATATATATATATATATATATGCAATAAAAGGAGAAGTAAAAATAAAAATTAAAAATTAAAGGATTATCAGAGAGGCATACAGATTTGTAAGGAAAAAATATCGATTTTTAGCACAAGATCAAATGAATTATAGAAATACAAATTTATACTGGAAATCTGCCCGGGTTTTAACACCCTGCCTTTTATGGTTAAGTTTCGATGTATATAAAAATAAAATGAAAATTAAAAGTTAATAAAGTAGCATACAAGTTTACCAAAGATTTAGCGTCAAAGATTTAGCGTTCTACCCTTCTTATCTAAATCTGTTTTGAAGGAATTCAAAACAACAGGATCGAGTTGAAAAAGACCTTTGCTTTTGTTGAAGTTATTTGAAAGTTAGATAATAGCAGACTCAAGAATATTTCTATTAACAATGTTGCTAGAGTGGACCTGGATAACTTCCTCCTTCATTTTTGGATGTGCGTGTACAACTGTACATAGGGAAAGCCCAGGTTTTAAGTTTAGTATCTATCGGAAAACAACAAACAATTTGTCCTACGTACACTTTTACTCGGGACATGACACCCCCACTAAGAAGGCCATTTTTTCATCAATGTTTTCTCCGCGCCCTTAGGATCGCCAGTCCGGAATACATCGATGCCGAATTGGAAAAAATCAACGGTATTGGAAGTGATCTGTGTTATCCATCTGCGTTTATGGAATCTTGTTTCAACAAGGCAAAACGAACTTTCTATCGCGTCAATAATAACACTCGTACTTTGTCAAAAAATATTTTAGGCCTTCCATTTTTCCCGGGCTTTTTAGGCATTGCTAATGTACTTAAACTTTTGGATATTAATGTAGTATTTTCATATAACAATATTGTGAAAAATATCATAGTAAAAAATAGCCCTACCAATAATTCAGGCATTATCTATAAAATTGGTTGTAAACAATGTGATTCCTTTTACATAGGTCAGACGGGAAAGGATTTGCACACACGTATAAAACAGCATCAATATTCCGTTAGAACAGGACAGTTGTCCAGTGCCCTTTTTGTCCATTTGTCAGAGTTATCCCACTGTATTGATTGGAATAATGCTTCACTTTTATTCCACTCTAGCAACATTGTTAATAGAAATATTCTTGAGTCTGCCATTATCCAACTTTCAAATAACTTCAACATAAGCAAAGGTCTTTTTCAACTCGATCCTGTTGTTTTGAATTCCTTCAAAACAGATTTAGATAAGAAGGGTAGAACGCTAAATCTTTGGTAAACTTGTATGCTACTTTATTAACTTTTAATTTTCATTTTATTTTTATATACATCGAAACTTAACCATAAAAGGCAGAGTGTTAAAACCCGGGCAGATTTCCAGTATAAATTTGTATTTTTATAATTCATTTGATCTTGTGCTAAAAATCGATATTTTTTCCTTACAAATCTGTATGCCTCTGATAATCCTTTAATTTTAAATTTTTATTTTTACTTCTCCGTTTATTGCATATATATATATATATATATATATATATGTATATTATTTTTTTTTCTTTCTGTAACCTATATATAGGCTGTAACCCTTTTATGTACTTCAGTGTTCCTGAGGATGTCATTAGACGAAAGCGCTTGAGCACCATTTTGTGTTTCCTTTCCTTCGGACGCTCTACCATAATGGTAGAGCGTCCGACCGGCAATTGGAAGGCCCTGGGTTCGTTTCCCAGGCGGTTCGCCTCATTTTTCATTATTTCGTTATCTCTCCTCCTCGTGTGCAGAAACGTTCCTTAATACTTATGTCGTTTCTATTCATATATATATATATATATATATATCCCGTATAATAACCTAACTCGTGGCATAACACATATATAACATATGACAAACAATAAACATTATATGGAAATATTTTACCAGTGTCGGGAAGTTTGGAAAGATACGGTACTACAAAAAATAAAATCAGGAATTGCTGAGGCGAAAATTCATTTCGCCTCAACCAGTAATATTTCAGCAGTGTGAGTGACGTCATCGGCGTCATAGCAACTAGTTTATATTCGTAGCAACACTGAGCATTTTGGTTGTCTCGCCTCATGAATACAGGGTGAGGCAAATTTTTTTCGAATGCGAGCACTTTATGCATGAAATATAGGACATTTTGTGTACAAAATGAATGGGAAAAATCTTTTTATGAATAATATTTTTATGCATTTATATAAATTTATCTTATTAATATTTATATATATATATATATAATATATATATATATATATTATATATAAGATGGAATATTTTGTTTTTATTAGGTGAGGCGTCGCCTCACCTGCCTAATCTAAAGAACCGCCACTGAAAGAAAGAGCAGAGAAAAAACAGGAGGCATCATACAGTTATGTACAGCTTGAAAGTAGCAGTGATGAAGATCATGAAGACATCCCAATGCAACAAGAAACCTCTAGAAAGACATCATCGAGTTGTTCGTCATGGCACACCGGCGTTCATACCACATGACATGCTCACCAAGCCCAAGTTAGTTTCTTTCGCCACTAGAATGAAATTAACACCAACCCAACAAGCAACGGAGGTGATCCAAACAAACTTCTTATGCAACAGCTGATAGGTCAAGGCGTAGGGTAGACCAGCAGATTCCGTCAGACAGTCATGGATACCACCAAAATTTGCATCTCTCCACTGGGATTCAAAGATGATGGGTTCACTGCAGAATCAGAATATATCAGATGAGAGACTTACTGTTGCTGTTGGTGATGCTAATGAACTTAAACTTCTCTGCGTGCCATCATATGAACCTGGTACTGGTAGTAACCAACGGTCTGGGGAGATCATAACTGTAAAGACTATGACGTTGTTGCAGTCCTGGTGTTGTTCACAGTCCATTGTCAACTTAGTATTTGATACCACTGCGAGCAGTACAGGACATGTGAGCGCAACGTGTGTCATTCTCCAGCAGGCAATCGGTCGCCCTTTGCTATGGTCTGGGTGTTGACACCATGTTGGTGAGGTGTTCATTGGGCATGTCTTCAATGACCTCAAGATAGAGACATCGAAATCACCAGAAGTAAACGTCTTTAACAGATTTCGCACAAACTTCCAGCTCGCTCCTCACAGCAGTGAAGACCACTTTTCCCAATTTTAATCCCGGTTCATATTCTGAAGAGACAAATTCTCATTCAAGACTGGAAGGCACAAGCTGTTCAGGTCGCACGATCACCAGTGCAACATCAGCGTGACGACGTATCAAGTGTTCTCTGAGCTTTGTTTGTTGTATTTGGAAGGGACAGATCGAGAATTTAGCTTCAGGCGCTCTGGTGCAGTACAAAAGGCCAGATGGATTGCAAAGATTATATATGCAATTAAGATTGCACTTCTGCAAGAACAAACTCTACCACCAGGAAATATCACAAGAAAACAACAAGGCCCAAAGATACGTGAGTTTGTTACATTTGTCTGCCTGATATACTGTCCATGGTGGACAACCTGCCCTTGAGCAGTCGATGCCCCATGGCATGATCTCCAGCTGTACAAGAGCATCCTCAAATACGATAAAGTGAGCTCGCTGATATCAACAACTGCCATAACTGCCTTCAAACGTCACCTGTGGTACCTCACGTCACCTGTGGTACCTCATCGGTTTGGCACTGGCTTTGGCAAACCTAAGTTCCCAACCATGATCACTCCTACGACAACTCTCGCAGACCTGGTTGGTAGAGACTCTTGGAGTATTTTCTCTTTATTAGACCTGGACTGTGGATTCCTCTCGCAGGATGTTGATGAGTGGCCAAATTCTGCTGCGTTCTCAACGTCTAAAACAAACAGTGCTGCAATCAATGTCTTCGATGACTGGGCTGAGAGAGTAGTCAAACTGAGCACCAACTTCCTCGATGCCGCAAGATCTGAACAACATTACCAGAATATTCTACAGGTCGTGGGATGCATAACGAGTTGGGTCCCCGTCCCGCATCCTGGTAACACACTTTTCAGTCGACTCAAAAGTGATGTAGACTGTTAAAAGTGTGTCTAAAACTCGTTAATACATTAGATTTTAGTGGTGTTTTACTTTACCTTAATATTTTTGTTTAAATGTCATTTTTCTTGAAAATTTCGAAATTTGTTAAATTTTCAACCTCGACGTGAACCCGGTAGATGATCATGGAAATGCATGAAACTTGGTCACAATTCTTTTTTCAAGTAGTGGAACAAAGTTATCATAGGGCCCACTGTATATTGCAAACTTTTCCAAAACATGGGGGGTTTCATGCACCCTAGTATATATATATATATATATATATATATACTAGCTGTTATGCCAAACACTTGCTTGGGGTGGGCTGATTGTATTAAATTTTAATTATTCAAATCGTTTTTTATTTTTTGTTATATACCCCAGTAATTGGAAGGCCTGCGGTCCCTCAATTACTGGGGATTCAATTATTTGGTCAACAAAATCATTATAGTCATGAAAATCTTAAGCTTCACAGATCTTGACACAACGTGAAGCTCAAGATTTTCATTACTTTATTTTTTTTTCCTTTTTAACTATGTAATTATTTAAAAAATTCAGCTTTTTTAGAGACCCGAAACGTTCACGGACAGACAGACTCACAGGCAGAATCACACACAACTTGCTTTTATGTAGTAGATTTATATATATATATATATATATATATTATATATATATATATATATATATACTGTATATATACCAATTTATAGGTACATGAATAAAAAATAAAGTATGCATATATAATTAATTACTTCATTATCATTGACATTAATATTCGAAGTACTCTCTCGGTATTTCCTGGTCTTTGAGAAACCAAAGATTCTTAAATTACCAAAAACTAGATATATATACATCATCAGTACCTGCTCAAGATTTTTTCGATGAATTCAACGTTTTCATTTCTTTCCTGAAATTCATCCTCAGAGAATTTATTTTTTTAAGTACCGTTTCCTTGCAGGCATCTTTATCTACTTCCTTAAGTTTTTCTATTAATTTATTATAGGCTTCAGCCTTCAATTGTTTGTTGGAATATTCTTTTGATTTAAATTTTCACAGACAATGTTGTTCTCTATATAAATTTAGAAATTCAGTTAAAAATTCCCGATTAAATTATCTTAACTCTGATATTATAGCACGGAGGAATACAACCTTCACCAATGAAATTTTTCTATAAACCGAAAAAAATACTTATGTCCAGACACGTCATTTTACTTGACAATGAATTTGGTTCCGCCCTAAAATATCAGGCACTGACGGAATTCATTAAAGTCAAGTAAGATGATGCAAAACATTGAACGAGAAGACTGTTTACCACCATTAACTCTCAAGTTTCACGTCAAGCCTAACATTGAACATGGAACAGGGACGAAATAATTGAGCGTGTAAGGCCGTCTTTACAATTCCCGACGTGTCTGCGTTATTTTAATCTTTAATTTTTATCTTAATATTTAAAATAAATTAGTTGTACTCGTATAATGTTTTAATCATCGTGTATTTTAGTCTGTTTCATATATCCATGTTTCCTTTTCGGCATTTATAGATTGCTCTGAAGATGGTTACTGTGATAATCGAAACTTCAGCAAGTTTGTTCAATAAAGAGATTAAGTTAAGATGTTCGTCTTTGTCCCAGCTTTGGTGCTTTTATGGATTATATATACACACACACACACCCACACACATATATATATATATATATATATATATATATATATATATATATATACACATTTTAACTGCAAACAACACACAGTATAATTAATGTAAAGAACGACGCTTGTGTAGAAGAGCGTTCCGCACAAGATGAGGAGGGAGAACGAGCAAATGAAAAATGAGGTACCTCCCAGGAATCGAACCAGGGATCATCCAATTGCCGGTCGGATTTGTGACCGGCAATTGGATGATCCCGGGTTCGATTCCTGGGAGGTACCTCATTTCTCATTTGCTCGTTCTCCCTCCTCATCTCGTGCGGAACGCTCTTCTACACAAGCGTCGTTTTATATATATATATATATATATATATGTTAAACACAGACCGTGCATGGAACAAAGAACTCTTCTGGGAAAATTAAATCCACTATTCGGACTATAGTGGATTTAATTTTCCCAGAAGAGTTCTTTGTTCCATGCACGTCTGTGTTTAACATATAAGTTTCTCAGGGGACCATTCTGAGTTTGTGTATATATATATATATATATATATATATATAAATGAACAATGAATAATTCCTATAGTCTTATATTCATTCGTATAATTCTTATATAATTCGTATATTTATATAAATCCTTATATTTTTATAATTCTTTGTTCATTATATTCATATATTCATTTTTGCATGAAGACCAAAATCGCGTGAAGCTGACACGAGTTTGGATAAATTTTTGATTTGCTTTCTATTTTATAATTGGTGAATTATTTCTTTTTAAACTACTTAATCATTTTTTTTGGATTTAGCTTAATAATGTAATCTTGTTCATTCCTGTATACATTTTCTCTTCGTTGTAAAAGATGAAGTCATGTCCTGCTTACCCTTTAATTTTGAATCTTAACCCTCTATGGACAGAATTTTCTGTAGGGTTAAGTTATAAATGCGTGTATATGAAAGGTTAGAATTTTGTAGCAGTTGTCCATATAGGGTTAAGCATTTAATTTTTGCTCATGTGCATGTTTGTTTGTAATTTGTGATGGGAAGGCATATTTCAATTTCCATTTTTAGTTAACTCGGCAGATCATGATAACATCAGATCTGTCAATATGTGGTTTAAACTAAAAATATGGCTGCTTCTTGCTTAGCAGTCTAGACATTGCTACAGCAAAAATATTTGTTTTGTCTTTTTGCAAAGTAAATCAGCCCATTGAGAATAAAAAACAAAAACAGATTAGCATTAAATAATAATGATGTAAGCAAAAAATTCAGTATAAAAGCCCATAAAATTTCTCCAATGTTCACTCTGATTTGGCTGATCTAACTTAGAGGCTGAGCATTACTTGTAACATTTTAGCAGTAAACTAGAGTCGAGAAAATCTTTGTCTTCTCCTTCGAGCCTTGCTCTCTTCAGAGAACTTAGTCTTAAATAGAGAAAGATAATTTCCCGATACGTTACAAGAAGAATCGGGGAACCTTCAGAGAATTTAGTCAGCCTCACAGAATCCCCCGATCCACTAAAAGAAGAAATCGGAGAGTAGCATAAGAGAAAACTGCGATTTCCTATACGGTACCAGATACTCCAGAGTAACAAATCCGTTGCTGCTACTTAACCAGAACCCCCGTCAACTTCGAACCGCCCAAGGCCATAGACGGAGGGGTTAACATATATATATATATATATATATATTATATATATATATATATATATATATATATATATATATATATATATATATATAAACAGTACTGGAAAAAAGTTTGGAAACACCTGTATATTTAGAACAATAGGCTATGTATAGGAACAGACTAAAATAACTCTATTGGTTAATAAGGAGAAATTACATAAATTGTACAGTTGTTTCCAAACTTTTTACCAGTACTGTATATATATACACGGTGAACCAAAGTAGGTGGACAGTAGGTTGAATACGGTTTGTGTTATATTATATTATAACTATGGTGTTCATTATAATTATGGTGTTTTTGTTATATTATATTAAATATTATAACTAAATTTATTTAAATTTTATTTTGTATTATAGTATACAAAAAAATTAAATATGTATTCTCAAAATAAACGTTATCATTTACTGTCCACCTACTTTTGGTTCACTCTATATATATATATATATATATATCAACATAATCCTGATGCGAGAGAACGTTGCTTCCATGCATGCACAAATAATTCTTCTCTTTACCTTCCGTGAACGCTCTGGAAATGTTGTAAGAAGTGGAGTAGGGGTGTGGGACGTGTTCAATTAAAACGCTACTGGCTCAACGAAAACGGGCGGGTCGCGCTGGACGGAGTGCGGCGGGTGTAAGACGGGGTTATGACAGTTTCGTGAGAGGTTATATGAGACTTAAATATAGCTCATAAAAAGAGTCATGAAATTTTTCCTTTCCTCCTGAACTCAGGTTAGGTTAGGTTAACCTAGCCTCTCCCCTGCCTCAAATACATCTCGTCAGCGAATATATTTTTTTAAACCTCCAAATACTTCCCATAAAAGCCCGTGAGAATCGTATGATGTCATCATACCAAAATGTAGCCCATAAACGGACGTGAGGAACTGAAGGGGGAAATTCTCAAATAGATCCATTTTGTCTACCCAAATACCAACATACTACTTCCTCTAGTGCGTAACTGGGTACACGAGATAAGTGTATTCGTGGTGTGAATGAACTCTGAAGCTATTTTTTTCATTACAGTTTTTCCTATTTTCCTACAAATTTTGTTTCACAACTATTTTCTGTCAGCAGTGGCTTTGTTACTGCTACTATTCCTGTGTGAAAACCTTACAAGTCTATAAGTGTAAGCATGATATAAGTTTTTAGTATTCTTATTTTCATTTGTTTTTTTCTATTTTTCCCGCTACCTTCTTGGGCTAACCTAAAGTGGATCTTAGGGTCTTTGTTAGCCTCTCTCTCTCTCTCTCTCTCTCTCTCTCTCTCTCTATCTCTATCTCTCTCTCCCTTACACACAAAGATCTGCCCTCAAGTGAAAATGGAAACTAGGAAGAACCCATTTCGCCTTTCAATTGTTTTTGTAAATTCTATCGACTGTTAATCGCTACTCTCAGAACCCATTAATAGGGGTGTAGTGGCAAATTTTGAGGTGCAGGAGCTCTAAGGAATATATAATAATAATAATAATAATAATAATAATAATAATACTTCACTTAGAATTGGAATACTAAAAATTTGAAATCACAATTAGAAAGAAGCCAGTCTGTTTGTTCCCAACTTCCAAGTATCAACTAAAAAAAATAAATAAATAAAATTTGGATGAATGGAGGTGCGGGAGAGGCGCTCCCGTGCGCTCCCACAACAAAATGGGAGAAACATAAGGATTTTTTTATTCAGAAAGAAATAAAGACTAACTTACGGCTCAAATCGAATATTAATATTAAAATAGATTTCAGGTAAACAAGGGCGGGGATTTCTACTTAAACTGTTACTGTGACAGCTGAATGGATAACGACTTTTTATCTCTATCATTATTGGAATCATTGGAAAAGTATTTCCAATATGTTCATCAAAACTGAAGAAACTTTCTTTTAAGTTTAAAAATGTTTAAAAATATCGAACCTGAAATAAATGAGCTCACTTAAACGGAACATGAATTAAACATGAGATAAACATGAACCAAACACGAACTAAAAATGAACGAGTCACGAACTAAGCATGAACTTACTTTACAATATGAGAAGACTGAATAAAATACGCTAATCTCATTTGGTCGATGAGATTTCCTCCAAGGACCTGAAAAATACAAAAATAATGATCCATCCATTTTGGAAACTTTCTAAAAAGGGGGGGGGAAAAGTCTTTACTTGAAAAATACTTTGAAAGTTTATTTTTAGTTTTCTTATGATTATCTCTATATTTTGTTATGAATTAAAAAGTTAACCTCTCTCAATTTTTTTACAAACTTTTTAAACAATATTATTTATTAGTTACTTTAATTACATTAATTATTATCTAATTGCATTAATTATTATAATTCTAATTAGCTTCCGTCCATACAAAAATTAAATTAATATTACTAAAATCTCTTTATGGTGGCCGTGTCGCAACACCGCTTCCAGTAAGATCAGCGAAGTTCAGATCCCACGTAAACTTGCAAATCCCGTCAGTCATATGACCTTGACTGCTAGTACTATGGGTAACTGAAAAAATTAACATCATACACTAACATACAACACTGAAACGAAGAATGAAAACGAGTTAGAAAACACTTTCTCTGCAAAGTAAATTTTTTCAACTAAATTTATTTTATGGAGAAAGAGTAATTTTTTTATTCCTTACATCCTTGGTATAAAAAAAAGGGAAATTTTACCTGCAAAATTTGACGAGTGACGTCAACCAAATCATGTCTGAACGTCTCTTTGTTATGTAATGAAGTGTAGTTCTTGTTTCCGTCGAAGGTAAAAACATTGGTTTCATCGTTTTCGGAGATATAGTTAAAGGTATCCAATTTTCCTTCGATATTTCCCTCTTCTGTGAGCATTTCCCATTCGGTGGAATTGGACTTTAGCAATGCCACGTGTTGTGACTCAGTTAAGTTATCACTGGCGTTAGACGCTTCGCAGACGACTTCATCAATGACAGAAATGAAGAGGTCCCAAACCCTCAACAAATCGGATGTCTCGTACCAAAGCTGCGATTAAGACCGTTCAACGCATTTAATAAAATTTATCAAGTATTATGTATTCCGTTGTATTTAAGATACATAGTATAATACAAACTATAATCCCAAACGCTAGTAATTTAATTAGTTAATAGCATGGCACCCCCATCAGGTACTTGCAGTCGGTGCGAAGGGAAGTTTGCTGCTTACGCGTTTATTTTGGCTAATAATAATGATCAATTAGTTTGCAGGTGGTGCTCGAACATGGATCTGCTAAAGAACGAGCTACAACGTGAGAGGGAGGCCAGAGTGAGGCTTGAAGAAAGGGTGATGCTCCTGACGGCGAAATTAGAATCCCTTGGCCCTTCTGAGAGGAGTTATTCTTCAGTCGCGGCCCCTCCTGCCTCAGTTTCTACTAATGATATAAATAGTTCTAATAGCCCTCTCTCTTCCCCTAGTTCCCGACCCTTCGTTCAAGTGTGTAATAGAGCCCAATTGAAACAACCTAAGACTTGTCTATCAGTAATAACAAACAATAGGTCTTAGGATTCGAAGACGCTGATGAACCGGAAATATGACTCGTTGGTAATTCCATTGTTCGAAGACAACTCGAGGAATTCTATGGAAGAAATCCCCGTTATAGGCGCCGTTACTGTTACCCTGGTGCAAGGGTGGAGGATATAACGAGTAGTGTTGACCGGTTTACAGACGGAACTTCTGAGGACACAACATTTGTTATTCATGTCGGTACTAATAACATTTTAAATTCTAGATCGGAAGAGCTAATGGCTAGGTACAGGGACTTGTTAGAGCGACTAAAGGAAAAAACTTTTAGAACAGTTTCTACGACAGGAGGAACTTGTTCCTTGGAGATGGACTTCATCTTAATGACGTTGGAGCTGCGCGTTTAGGAAGACTACGTCATAATACTCTCTTTTTTTTCAGGCTGCCGTAACTCGACCGGTCCCAGCGTAAATTCATTAAATTACAGGCCAAAAAATATGAATGTACCTTGCGCGCGCGAAGGAAACACGGTTTTAACAAACAATTTGAAGGTTCTATCTTTAAATGCTCGTAGCCTCCGAAACAAAATAAACGAATTTTTTTCTTTAATTGTTTACAAAGACTATGATTTAATGCCGATAAATGAATCGTGGTTTAACTGAAACACGTGACTTTGTAGGGGCGTATCACATTAGAGGTAATTGATTTTTTGTTAAAAACAGAATAGGTAGGCGAGGAGGAGGTGTTATGTTGTATATCAAAGATAATATTGCGAACGTTGTAGAATTAAAGCACAGAATTCCAGAACCGATAGATTCGACTATAATAGAACTTAAATTGAACGATTTCAAACTTCTTGCCGTTATATATAGGCCCCCTAATCAAAGAGCTGATACGGATCAAGCGTTATATCGTGAACTAAAGAGAATAATAGGTTTTGAACAGGCCTTAATTATGGGCAACATTAATTGCGATAACATGAATTAAAATACAATGCAGGGAAACGCGGAAGGGAAGGTAACCGTTTAGTTAATTTTCTCGAGGATAGCTTTCTTATTCAAAAAGTTGGGGAACCTACGAGGTTGGACAGTATTTTAGATTTGGTTATAACTACGATGATAGGCTTATCACTGATCTACAAGTAATAGAACCATTAAGCAATAGCGATCACAATATGGTAAAGTTTGTCTTCTCAGTAAGTCACTCGAAACCAGCTAAGTCGATTAAAATTCCTGACTTCCAGCGTGCAGACTTCTGTAAATTTAGAAGTGAATTGTCTCGCGTCGAATGGGAAAACGTAATGGGGACCTCCAACGCAGAAATAATGTAGGAATCGTTTGAAACAGTGTTTAGGACTTAAATGAGGAACGTGTACCGTACAAGATTAAGCGTGCGAAAGTAAATAACAAGCCCTTGTGGTTTATTTCTAGAGTAGGGGATATTATAAGGGGTAGAGATAAGTAGTATGGCTGCAAAATGGATGAGTGCATATGTAATTGCAATGTTGATCAAATGAGTGCCAGTGACACCCACCCCTTGTTGGAAGGTGCCACCCTCCAGGGTGCGAAAAAAGGGGGAGAGCAGGTGGGACGGCCTCACCCCCCCAAAGGGGTATACCTAACCTAAGAGACGAAGAAAGAGAGAGAGAGAGTATCTTTTCACCTGGACATCCAGATGCATAATAAAGCTCTCGGCTTCAGCACCGGGCTTAGAACTCGAAATCCGCCAGTTGGCGTAGAAGCCAGTGCCTCCAGACATCATCAGCCAGTTGGCACAGTGTATATATCGTTTGAGCAACCAAATGCTCATAGGATCTCTATTATTACACACACACACACACACACAACTATATATACATTCATAGGCCTTCAACTCCCTCCGTCATCATCCGTTTACACCATCTATACGATCATAGATCTTCTAGGACACACACACACACACACATACACACATATATATACTGTATATTCGTTTGTATAAAAATTTATGGATTTAAGAAAATTACATTCACAGTAGGTTAAAAGTCCCATGAACGCTGTTTTGAATAATAATAATAATAATAATAATAATAATAATAATAAATACGCTCAGATCTTCTTTCCTCTCTCTCAAAAACTTTGACTTCACGTTTAACATTTTTTTAAATAATTTTCAGTTTTAGACGTTAATACCTTTCAGGGAAGCTAATCCGTTTCTGAAAATCTGTTAATTACACCTTTCTGGAATTTTGGAATAAATATCTCTTTTCAATTCTCTGTAATTTCTCCCTTAAAATTCATATTTTTCGGGATAAACTACTGTTTTATCTGTCGTCCTATCACCTGCTGGATGTTTTGATCCAATATCCAGTGTTGGTTTATCTCTCCCCTGCATCAAATTCTGCTGTTAAAGACCGTGAAACTTGCTTTTCTGAATAATCCGTCGGAGATACAGGTAAGGTAATAAATATTTCAATAACTTTGATGGCTAATCCGTCGTTCGCCCTCCATCATTTCTGATAATTATCGTTTTAAATTTTTAAAAATTATTTTTCAGTTTCAGGTGATTGTAAAATCGGTTGTCACTAAACAATATTATCACAGGTAAGGTAATAAAATACTTTACTCCAATTTATTCTTTTAAAACACGGGTTGATCATTTGAACCGATAATACCTGTCACGAAAGGTAAATCCCGATCGGTTGTCACTAAACAACTTATATATATATATATATATATATATATATATATAATAAAACAATTGATAAATAATAATCAATTTTGATGTTGAAATCCATCCAGACAGTAGGGATGACCCCAAGCATACCTTTGAATATCCAATTGATGTATCGATACATTTCCACTGAATGTAATTGTGGTCACTTATAGTTGAGTGGATCGAATTACATCCAAAAATTAATAGTCATTTACAAAAAAAAAGGACATTATTTTATATATATATATATATATATATATATATATATATGTGTGTGTGTGTATATATATATATTAGTTATTTTTTTGTACCAAGCTTATAGCAGACCGGCTCCTCTACACCTGGAACTAATGAAACAAAGCCCAACTGCTCTACACCTCAGAAAAACAAATTTTGTTTTCCAAACAAAACTAACTCTCTCTCTCTCTCTCTCTCTCTCTCTCGGAACAAGGAGATTGTGCTCTCTCTGTACAACTCCCTGGTTCGGCCGCACCTGGAGTATGCTGTGCAGTTCTGGTCGCCCACCCTCAGGAAAGATATTGAGAGGCTGGACCGAGTGCAGGCGAGGGCCACAAAGTTAATCCTTCCGTTAGGCATATGGGTTACAATCGACGCTTACGCGCCCTCAACTTGTTTTCGATGGAAACTCGGAGGCTGCGCGGGCAACTCATTGAGGTTTTCAAGCACTTACGCGGGTTCAACGATGTCGATTTTAGAAGCATGTTTAGTTTAAATGATAATTCAACTCGCAACAATGGTTGGAAGTTGGATTTGAAACGGTTTAGGACTAGTGTGTGTGGGAATTACTTTACGTATAAGATCTGTGACACGTGGAACAGGTTACCTTCAGAAGTTGTGAACAGTTCCTCTGTGGATCATTTCAAGAAAAGTTTAGACCAAATCTTGCACACTATTTGAGGGTGTAGAAAATTTGCCCTGGCACTCGTTGCCATTGGTACCTCCTCGGTATGGGCCGCAAGGCCTTTTGATGTACTTCTTTTCCTTGTAACTCCTTGTAACTCTCTCTCTTACGGTCCTGTTCCATTTCTGAAAGAAATCTATTGAATGAATAAGTCATATTTGGTAAAGACACGCACCCCAGAATTCGCGGCTCGTCCAATTACAACCCAATGGGTGGAACATGAGAACGAATCCAGGATCTCTGGTTGACGAGAAGTCTCGTTCTCACACAGGAAACTCGCGAATCGAATAATGGGGGTGGGGCCAACCGGAGTCGGATATATAAAAGGGAACATTTTCAGCTGGGTCCACAACAGTGATTTATCAACGATAACTACACATTCTCTCATCATGGACACTTACAGTCAGACACATGAGCTTTACTGCTCCCCGCATTTGTTTGAAGACAGGGACCTCTCTGCAGGGGCTACGCTCGATCTTTTCGCAGCGGCAGACCGGAACGCCCTACTTTCAACGCAATCCATTGCAGAAATTTGTAACGGCGAGAAAGAACCAGTGGAAAAATCATTTAAAATGTGAGTAATTACGTAATAATTTAGTTTGATTCATTCTCGGGCTATATACATCGTATCATTCAGTGCTTTTCCCTTGCAAGTGTTAGTTAATTTATAAAAAGCCATAATAAACAAAGTGAAAGGAAATCTCCCCAGGGGTTCGAGACCCGGTGTTGACAGACGATGCGTAGTACACCCAGCTAATCTTCCTTTTGAGCCCAGTAAGGCTAGTTGCTTTGTGTTTATGATTTGATCCGGTACCCTATAGTATGCATAGCTAGGATAAATGTATTCCAGGCACTGTAAATTAGTCTACTTGTAACTCTCTTCCTATATATACATATATACACAGTATATATATATATATATATATATATATATATATATATATATATATATATATATGTTCCTCTGTGTATATTTTGTTGAAAACAAATTGAATTTAATTAAAAGATTCAATGTGGATGAATCGAATCGGATAATTGTTTAATATCTGACAGGAGTTCGATACTCTGTGACGGTGCTTAGTCAGCCTTCTACACAATAGGGTTATTATTAGAAAAATGTATGAACTAATCAAGTTAATTTAAAAGTGCCTGTGAAATTTTATTACGCGTTTGTTTCCCTGGGTAGAGTTTTCTAAAATTAGTTTAAGCTCACTGCAAGGCCTTTTTTTACATGTTTGATACAGGGTACTGTGTTAGGCTTTCTGTTGTTATTCATGAGTATATATATATATATATATATATATATATGCACACATATAATTAATGTAAAGAACGACGCCTGTGTAGAAGAGCGTTCCGCATAAGATGAAGAGGGAGAACGAGCAAATGAAAAATGAGGTACTCCAAGGAATCGAACCCGGGATCATCCAATTGCCGGTCGGATATGCTAACCACTGCACCAAGGACCCCAATTAGTCAATACCCGTAATTCTCCTACATACGAGCGGAATCAGATGCCCTTAGGAGGCACCCTCGCATGTCGTACATATATACATTTTAACTGCAAACAATACTCAGTATAATTACTGTAAAGAACGACGCTTGTGTAGAAGAACGTTCCGCACAAGTTGAGGAGGGAGAACGAGCAAATGAAAAATGAGGTACCTTCGTGCAGTGGTTAGCATATCCGACCGGCAATTGAATGATCCCGGGTTCGATTCCTGGGTGGTACCTCATTTTTCATTAGCTCGTTCTCCCTCCTCATCTTGTGCGGAACGCTCTTCCGCACAAGCGTCGTTCTTTACATTAATTATACTGTGTTTTGTTTGCAGTTAAAATGTATATATGTACGGCATGCGATGATGCCCCCTCAGGGCATTTGATTCCGCTCGTCTGTTGCAGAATTACGGGTATTGACTAATTGGGGTCCTTGGTGAAGTGGTTAGCATTTCCGACCGGCAATTGGATGATCCCGGGTTCAATTCCTGGGAGGTACCTCATTTTTCATTTCCTCGTTCTCCCTCCTCATCTTGTGCGGAACGCTCTTCTACACAAGCGTCGTTCTTTACATTAATTATACTGTTGTTTGTAGTTAATATATATATATATGCTCCTCTGTGTCTATTTTGATGAAAACAAGTGGAATTTAATTAAAAGATTCATTGTGGATGAATCGAATAGGATAATTGTTTAATATCTGCCAGGGGTTTGATACTCTGTTACGGTGCTTAGTCATCCTTCCACACAATATGGCTATTATTAGAAAAATGTATGAACTAATGAAGTTAATTTAAAATTATCCTTTCTTCTTAAAGGTCCGACGAGGATCTGACAGATGTTATAGCTACTTTTCTTGACAGTTTTGAAGAAACGAAAATAACCGACGGTGATTTGGAGGTTTTACAGCGTAGCCAACCCAGTGACCTGAATACGGTACGGAGCTCAAACTATTGGCTCACATCCGGTCCAACGATTGCCAGGTCGTCGGGAACTAATGTAAGATTTTTTCTTTTGGTTAAGAACAAGACAGTGTATTTTCATCAATTTATTAAATGATAGAAATCATGTTTTATTAATTAGCACAATGCACCTTAAATTAGTTAAAGATTTAGCATCCAGTAACTAAGCTATAGAGCACAAGACTAACATTAGTGGGGACATCTTATATTTTACATAATATTATTGTAATTATACATTTTATATATACGAGTAAAACTTCACACAATACATTGAAGTGCGCACAACTGGGAACCTTTTTTTTATCTGCATGCATACCAATTCATCATTCAGCTCAGTATGACAGGGGTCAAATAATTTTTAAAAATTTGTAAGTTCCATTCCATGTGATATGTACAGGAGAAATGAAAGTCAATACATCCCGCAAGTATTACTAAAATATCCTTGTAACCGTTCGAGAAATTTGACAATAACAGGGTCACTCCAGGGGCGAGTTCCGAGTGAGTTATAAAAGTACAGCCTCTCCCTATTTTTAAAATAGATGGCCAACCAATGAATCGCTTCGTCACCAACAATGACGGTGTTGACAATAATTCCCCCGCATTTTCTCGTAGTTGGTAATTTCAATGTTTCATTCTTCGCAAACACACCGATAAATGTGGAGCGTATGATTCGGTCACTATTCATTACTCTCTGAAGTGTATTCGCATCCATTTTGAAAGTCAGTGACTACGTTCCTGAAGTGGTCAATCTCAATTAGGGTTTGTGACTCGAGGTATACTAGTACACTATCGGGTTGGCGAATTCCAATCTGACTGAGATGTTTCCACTCTGTTGTGCACTTAAATGTGTATTTACACTAGCAGCTAAGTCGGGCGTGATATCAAATGGGTAAAGGTTAAATTGATCGATGAATTCTTTCTGCGTTACCCCAATCCAGAGTTCATCAAGCGCCTGCAATATGGGCCAGATTACTATGAGCTCTCGCGTAAAGCGGGAACACAGTGTCTGATGAGTAGTCCGAATCCATAGACCCTCCCAACGCAACGCCGTTGACGTATAGAGTTATATTTTTAAGGCCGTAATTCTCGAATTTAAAGGCGTTCTTTTTATATTTTCCATTCGCCGAAGCGTGATCCTGCATTCCACTTAATATCCTTTTATGCAAAACTCTCAGGGCTACATTTCTATCTGCTTCGAGGCCAACCCTGTAGGCACTGTGTATAGTTTGAGCTGTACTCTGTTTATTGGGCATTTTACTGTTGCGTGTAGTAAATTTTTTTTTCAATTTCTACATATTTCGGGGAACTTAATTTCACTCGCCGTACGCGCAGATATGTTTCCATAATGTGAATCACAACGGGTTTTGCGCCCTCTTCTTGATCAGTTCCCAGATTTATGCAGATCTCAGGATTCGTGCGGGTGAGCTTTAATTTCTTATCCACCCCATTCATAAGCAGTTTCTCTTGGAATGTGAAGTCTGTATGCCGAAATGTGACCTGGTTTAAATATACCTCACACTGACTGAATATGGAGTGTAGAAAGTTTGTTTCGGGAAATACAACATATTTATCATCGCAGTCCGTTCCATCTGAATGGGCTATACGTAGTTTAGCGTACATGTGCACACAGCTTGGATAAAAAAATAAGGGCCTGAGCTGGGTATCACGAATTCCATAGGGGCACTCGGGCAACTAATTGTGTTTAATGGGTCAATTGTAATAAAGTCACTGTGCTCAATCGAAACTTGTGTTGGGGGCATATCAAAGAGGGACAGCTCCGATTTACAACATTGTGAGCTACACGGATGGATGAGGCCGGCCATGACGAATCAGAAATAGTGCCACCTCTCTCGACAAATAGTAAACAGCCTATGATTCATGAGAGCAATGTCCTCAGCTTACATCAGTTAAAAAAATTATCAACCATAGGTTTCATGCGCTTAGAACACTTCTTCTTCGATGTCCTTTTACGTTTAGCGCCACGTGTTGGTAATCCCTTCTTCCGGTGAGCCCTCTTCTTCTTCCCGCCCTACGCATTTTTCTCTTTGCATCTTTGATGATTTCATCCGGTGTACGTTTTAAATGTTTTTTTAGAGCTTCTTTAGGTTTAGCCCCCGCCATTATATCTTCCACCGCGTTAAAACCTGATTGTAACGCTTTCCTCCCGAGGTATCTGGCACCCCTCTTCAGCAATGGGACAGCCGTGCGTAGTACGGTTGAGAAAATGGATCCAAGTCCACTCCCACGCTATCTCACCCCTTGATAGACTGTGAAAGGCCTTCGGGTCTTTATAACTCAGTGCGACGAAAGTGTAGCTTCAGTGTTAAGTTCCCATCACCGAATGGGAAATTTTTTCCCACAATCGTTCTTATATATATATTGTGATATTTCTTAGTAGATTAGTCGCAACATTCACATAATGCGGTTTGTTATATGTAATGTTCAAGCTCTTCCCTCTATTGGGAATGTGAGCAATGCGGAGCAGACGCGCCTGGGTATCCCCAACAAATTGATATAGCACATGACTGGGGATGGATAGTCATCACCCAATTTCTCCAATTACAACTGATACATTAAGCTGGACAAGTCATGTTGTGCATCGTGAAAGGCATCTCTGGACCGCTGCTCCATATCGACACACGGTTATAATTTGGAACAATCCTTTGTCTTTAATATTTATATTATCCTATGATTTTAGGGTCAGAGCATGTGCAGGGCTTTCTTTGTTTACGATTTCGTATACTAAATCAGCCGTAAGATTTGATCTTTTTAAACTTGCGTTTAAGTCTCTCACAACATCCTCGACCGCACCATAACGACCCGGGCCTAGTGTTACTACTGTAGTGTAATACAGGGCCTCCCCACTCCGGGCGGCACGCTTGGTTTCATCACTAATTACCCCTGCCTTTTCACACTCATCACGACCTCTAAGAACCATAAAAACGGGTTCTTTATAATCAATACCTAAGAAGCTGGTGGATAGCTGGATTTCGCATAACTCCACCTCATACGAATCAGTTCCAATTCACTGGTCCCATGGGGTTCTGTAACAAAGTTGGCTAGTGTGTTGTTAGGATGTACAGCAAGAGAAGAAGAGGACGGGAGTGTGACATAGAAGTGGTTAGGCGCCACGTTGCGTACTATTTAAGCTTCATTTTTGCATCAGCTTTTATATAGGTGTTGAAGCTTTCTGGGTACCCTAGCCATTTCATCAGGTACATTTTTCTCTTTCCCGAACCTCCGCTACCTAAAAATTTGTCAATTTTAAACACATTTTTTCCTAAATTAATGTCACTTTCTGCAACTCCTCGCGGTAAAAGTCTCCTGCGATTTCTTCCCCATTCAAATCTTCAACGTAATACATCATTATTTCGCCTTTAGGTCTCATAGCTCTAATTTTAAAAATCTCACGTGTCCAACCTTGCTCAAATCCCTTTGCGAATTTATTTCCCGAACGCGATAGCCTAACATAATCATTGATTTTGAAACGTGTAGAGTGTGGCGGTGCTCTACGAATATCTCTTCTCACCCCACACTTTGTGTGCGTACCTCTTTCTAAAACCTCGTTAGGTGTTGTCCCAATCGCGTTATGGTGTGAACGGTTGTATGACGACGCCAATGATTCCAGAATGTTTATATATCTGGATGTGTTTTTATGTGTAAAATAGTGATGCATGCGTTCCTTTATGGTACGTTGAACTCTTTCAGCTAAAGACACCTTATGTATAGAATTGCTAGTGTAGTAACTGATATTAAACTCTTCCAACATGTTCTAAAAAGCTCAGTCTATAAATTCTTTCCTCATATCCTTACAAAAATAGCCTGGAACTCTGTTTTCTTTCAACAGTAGCGTTTTGGTAGCTTTAGTTACTGTTTCAGGCGATTTATTTTTCAGAGAAATTAGCCACAGATATCTAGAGAATACATCTGTTATGAATAGGATGTAGCGATAGCCATCATTATGTACTGAATATCTTTGCATGTCTGCTAAATCCTTTTTCTCACCGGTTTATAAAGTGGATAAGCATCCTGCTCCGGCAAAAACCTCTCAACATCTTTTTCCATACTCCATCATTGTAAACACCTCTATACAGTGTACAGTCTATCAACACCGCCATAGGGGGCTGGGCTAGAAATGTCATAATAGTGTTTTCTTAATATGTTAGCGATTTGCGTAACATATAGGGTGTACATAAAGTCAGGATCTATTTTTGTGAAGCACTTGGAAATTTTATGGAATTCAATCATAAAATAATAAAGTGGTAACATTTATTAAATAATTAAGAATAGGATTCGACGTGACGCCCATCAGTATCCCTGCACAGCTCAAATCGTTCCGCAGCATTTCTAAACACATTCTGGAGCATTTGCGGGGTTATGTTATCTGCAGCAGTTCGTATACGTGTACGTAAGTTTTCAAGACTCGTGATCTTCGTCTGATAGACGTGCGATTTGATAAAGCCCCATGCAAAGAAATTTAAAGGGGTTAAATCTGGTGATCTCGCTGGCCAAGGTATGTTGCTTCCGCGTCCGATCCAGCGATTTGGAAAACGTCCATTTAGATAATCCTGAACAATTTTGGCATAGTGATAAGGAGCACCATCATGTTGATAGACGACGGGGATAGGATTGTTAGTACATACGCACACATCAAGCTTTGGGGACTACTGCACTTTCTTGGGCGGAAGATGCTGTACGCTGACACAGATAGCGCAATATTCACAAAGAGGGAGGGTGAATACATGCCGCATATTGGGGAATTCCTCGGAGAGTTGACTGACGAGATGAAGGAGGAGTATGGTGATGGTGCATACGCTTACTCCTTTGTATCAACAGAGACAAAAACTTATGGGTTGCAGGTGAGGGTGGGGAAAGAGCTGAAATATATCGTGAAGGCGAAGGGCATCACGTTTAATCTGGCGAATCGACGGGTCGTTAACTTTGACTCGTTGAAGGAGCTAGTGTGCTTAGAAGATGAGGGTGACCAACCTTCCCAACTGACTGTAGGAACCCACAATTTTCGGGCAAAGAAACGGGTGTGTGAAGGAACTTAGGGGCACAAAGGTGTGTCGTAACACCTATAGGAAACGTTACCAGGTGCCTGGCATCTATGATACCGTACCCTTTGGGTACCATAGTACCTGAATGTTATATATGTCTATTGTTAACGATATGTTTATTTATTACGTATATTTATATACGTAAATGTTTCAATTAGGGTTTCATTTTCTCCTCTGTGTGTGTGTGTGTGTGTGTGTGTGTGTGCGTGTGCGTATGTACAGGAAAAGTCCTAAGCTCCGCCCACTTTAAGAGCAATCAAGTGGTCACGTGACTCCTGCTACTACCTGGGCATATCTTTAACCCTGCGTGCTCAGTTGGCCGCTGCAAGCCCTGGATCTCAAACACATATTTGAAGAATTCTCACGTAGACGAAAAATAGTAATGGGTACTTTTGATATTGCGTGTTCGACGTTTATGAAGTGGTATTCGGTAAAGTCGGAAGATGCGGTGAATACTGAAAGACGGCCTACCCTTCCCTCCTTTGAGACTTTTAAGGCTACATTGAACTGCGCAAAGCTTGAGGAACAAGATGTTCAAATATTCTATGGATATTCTGGCGAGACCATTGCCGGGTTTCGCGGCACAAACGATGTAATGGACTACGTTGTAGGGCTAAACTGTATAAAAGGGTACATATATCGTGAGGTGAAAGAAACAACGCGTGCAGAAGAGAAGCAACGGTGTGGGTAGCGAGTGTTGCTGATGAGTGGTGTGACACGCAGTATTACAGTATGTCATGCTGCATCATACCAAGTACGCGTACCCTGCGACTGAGACTGTAAACCTTGTCATCACGGACAAGCTAAAGTACTTTTACCACTACATTCATATATATCATGACGAGGTTCGCATTGAAGTTGTGGCTAAAGGCCGGTGTGAGTTTTTAATAGAATTTAGAGAAGAGTATCGACTGTTAAAAAAATGATAAATACGGGCATATGTTTCTCTCAAATAGTGCGCAGGATTGTTAATGTATTTAGTTTGTGGAAATGAAGGTCTAGTGCGCATTCCGATAAAACATTATACCCGATATTGCCCCATGTATCGGAAATTGGCCGGTATAATGGGTACAAGTACTCGCATGATTCTTTCGTGCTGGAACAAACCCGTACACGAAACATTAACGCTTGGTATGACTCATTCCTCCACACCTGTCCCAGAGCCAAACAGCGCATCGTCTGCTCATAGTCATCTCAGAGCTTGACCCGACTGGTTGTGCACTCTCACAATAGAAAACGATGAAGCTTCCTTTCAGCAGCATTCTCAATGCCGTATACGACGTGTTCGTGACGAAGTCATTGCGTGTGTTCAGACATAAAACCGGTGCCATTAACTATGTACTTGAAACGACTTGTAGACAAGCAAACTCTGGTGAACGTAATGTTGTTTATTTAAGTGTTCAGGAGATGAATAGAGTCTTCGTGATAGTTGAGAAGTGGATTGAGGATCGTTATAAAATACCTGCAGTTGTAGGTACAAGAAGAGGACAGATTAGTGACACTCCCTCATATACCATTGTTTGTGTATAAATAACGATCAGCCATGCATTAATATACGACTGATGTGGAAGAATGCATCTGATAATAACATTCTTGTCCCCACGCGAAACCGCTTCATCCTCGACAGAATGTTTGAAAGCGTTGGTTTCCGCAAACTAAAACCTATATTAGACGCACGTGTTAAGGATATGGTTTATTTTGATAAGGTTCTTGAATAGGCATACACAGCTCTGCTCGACGGGTTTATCGAATGCAGGAATGAACATGGCGAGAATGGTCTAGAGCTGGATGCTTATTTAAAATGTTTAGACTTCGAAATATTATGAACTTTGGTATAAAGGACTTGAGCGGTACATGGCAGAGCTCGCCTACACTGTTCACCCTGAAGAGTTGTATCTTAATATAATGAGCAGCTGTTGTTACGATTTAGATTATTTCAACTGCCGCTATGCGTTGTGAAGAAGAGTTCACGATTGAAAAGTTCGGAAAGAAAAACCCTTCGATTGGAAAGGAGTGTTTATAAACTTGAATTTAATAATGATTTTGTGGCTAACGACGCCCTCTTTGTGCGTGATTTTGACTGTATTATGTTCGTGTTTAAAGATAACTTGCCAACCAATTGTATGGTTGGCACAAAAATATGATAGTAATAAACGATATGAATGCCCTTTATATCGAGTATAGGCACCCGCACACCTTGAGTGGTGAAATAATGCTAAATCGTATTTATTGTAATAGTACAAAGCAACAATGATGTAACTGTAGACTCGATCACGTGCGAGTTTAGTATTTTAGTTAAGCGTGGTAGAACATACAATGTATGTATTTTAATTTTATGTAAGTTTTGCTGTTTATATATATATATATATATATATATATATATATATATATATATATTAATGGGTATATAGATTTATCCTGTACTATTATTATTTTCTATATAAGTTTTGGTGTTTATAGATATATAAGGGCGTATTTGTTCGTACATATATTAAATGGTTATATAGTTTTATTCTGTACTGATATTATTATTTAAGAATATATATATCCTTCGTTTAATGTGTGCATTTTTGCTGTATATTATTTTTGAATGTATATTTATTTCCTATATATTTCATGAATTATTTTCCCTCAATTCCTCTAAATAAACAGAATGATGTTATGGTGTTTTATTTATTTCTTTTGGTTATATATATAAACAATATTAAGAAATGACTGGGGAGATAGGGAATATATATATACACCAAATGGCTGGTTACGTCTCCTAAGCTGAATGACGGGTTTCTAAACCAACTGTCAAGAATATCTGTATAGCACAATCTGGCAGCTAAAACGATATATATATATATATATATATATATATATACTGTACAGTATATATATATATACACATATATATACACACAGACACACACACACATATATATATATATATATATATATATATATATATATATATATATACATATATACACACATATATATATATACACATCTTATATATATATATATATATATATATATATATATCTGCCATTTACGTCTTCTGAGCGTAAAATAAACAAATAAACAACAAATTCAAAGAAAAACAAGCAGAAACATTTAGAGAACTCATAACAACACTAAACAACTCCACAGATACATCCAGGCTATACAAGACTATAAACAGCATTACCCACTCTAACAGCGGCATTCACACCTCACACGCGACTATCTGTCGCAGCCAAAATAATATCCCAATATATACACAACAAGCTAACATTCTAGTTAATCACTATGCAAAGATAAGTCACTTAAACAGAGACAACAACCAGAAACACGCAGACAGACAAACAGCCTGACACAAGAAAACCTACGGACTTGACACGATCATTACACCCTTTAATACAGACCAGACCACCAAGATCATCAAAAACATTAACAATTCCAACGCTACTGGACCAGACAACATATCTAACATACACCTTAGACACTTGGGCCCACAGGGAATACTAGCTCTCACAAACATCAGCACATATTCATACCAACACTGTATTATTCCTAATATATGGAAACAAGGTAAAATTATTACACTACTCAAACCAAACAAAAATCCAACAGAACCAGCTTCCTATACTCGCATTACTTTACTTTACGGCGATCCGTCAAGATCGTACTGGGGGTAACTGGGGTGGACTCATCTCTTACGTAAAAGCATTAGCTACACTGATGCTACCCAAAACATTACAAACACAATCCAAGCAGATAACACGATAGAAATACAGGCAGTTAACATTAAAACACGCGCAAAACACAACACCACCCTAATCAACATTTACATCCAACCAGAGAGTTCACCTCAGGTTCCAGCCAATTATAATCCACAGTTACACAATCTGGCCTCTCTCACTAATGTCATCTTAGGAGAAGACTTCAACGCCAAAGACACTAGTTGGTACCTGCACAACCAAAACAACACCAGAGGCGCCAACATAGCCACACAACTAAACAGCCTCTTCATTCTTAACAATACAGAAGAACATACACACATACCACATCAAGCAGGATACTCAAACTCCTCCCCAGACATAACGTTCTGTTCCCCCTCACTAGCAACACATACACAATGGAGAACAGAAAAACAACTGTCATCAAACCACCTGCCCATCATCATTACAACACATTCTACACTCTGCCCCAACAACCTAAGGCACACTTACAGAAATTACAAGAAAGCTGATTGGGAACAGTTCCAAATACAGACTGAGGAACAATTCACCACATTAAACAGCACACCCATCATAAACATCAATAGAACACACAGGACATTTAATCAGATTATCAATAATGCAAACAAATACATACCCAAGGGCAACATTAAGAAATACAACCCAAATTACTCTAGAGAAATAGCCCACCTCATAAGGCAACGTAACAACCTCAAATATAACACACAAACACCACACACAGAAGCCATAAAACAGCAGATACAACAACTCACACAGAAATAAACAACAAACTCAAAGAAAAACAAACAGAAACATTCAGGGAATTCATAACAACACTAAACCACTCCACAGATACATCCAGGCTATACAAGACTATAAACAGCATTACCCACTCTAACAGCGGCATTCACACCTTACACGCGGCTATCTGTCGCAGTCAAAATAATATCCCAACATACAACAAGCTAACATTCTAGTTAATCACTACCCAAAGATAAGTCACTTAAACAGAGACAACAACCAGAAACACGCAGACAGACAAACAGCGGGACAAAAGAAAACCTACAGACTCGACACGACCATTAAACCCTTCAATACAGACCAGACCACCAAGATCATCAAAAACATTAAGAATTCGAAAACTACTGGACCAGACAACATATCTAACATACGCCTTAAACACTTGGGCCCACAAGGAATACTAGCTCTCACAAATATCAGCACATATTCATACCAACACTGTATTATTCCTGACATATGGAAACAAGGTAAAATTATTACACTACTGAAACCAAACAAAAATCCAACAGAACCAGCTTCATATAGACCCATTACTTTACTATGCACACCTTCCAAAGTAACAGAAAGACTAATCTTACAAATCACCAACCCACACATTCCACTATCGCCTACTCAACATGGATTCAGACCTCACCATTCAACCACGACATTACTCACTAACCTCACGCAGCACATCATGGATGGCATCAACTCTAGAAGACCAGCTCAACGTACACTATTAGCAACAATAGACATTAGTAAAGCATTTGATGCTATCCCACGCTTCCCTCTCATAAACAAAATACTCAACACAAACATGCACAATAACACCAAAAGGTGGCTGAGCAACTATCTCTCAGGAAGATACTCACATGTCACATTTAATGGCGTCATCCAAAAACAAGCTTTTTCCGAACGGTGTCCCTCAAGGCTCTGTTCTCTCACCAACACTCTTCAACTTATACATGCATGACATTCCAACATTCATAGATAACAAGCTTACCTTATCATCATATGCAGATGACATCACTCTAACATCCACCCACAACAATATCGACACCGCTACAAATAACCTACAAACATACATAAACAGTATACAAGACTGGCTCACACACAATAGACTCCCACAGCTTACACTAAACATCAACAACATTCCACACACTCACAGGACCAAAATACTTGGGGGTCACATACAACACATCATTATCTTTTGCAAACAACATTCAGGACATTAAAAACAAATGTACGTCAAGACTTATCACGCTTAGGGTACTAACAGGCACAAACTTTGGACACCAGCAGGAAACAACATCACTCATATACAAACAATATATTCGCTCAGTTATGGACTATGCTAGCCCATGCTGGGCACCCATTATCTCAAACCCACACATAAACACCTTACAGACAATACAAAACAACGCAATTCGTATCATTACAGGATGCACTCAAATAACACCAATAGAACACCTGCACACAGAAACAAAAATACTGAAAGTTAGGGAACATTTAGACATGAGGGGAACACAATTCATGGCAGCAGTGACAACTAACCCACAACGCCCTTGCCACTACATGTACAATCATGCACCGACACCTCGCACCATTAAGGTAACACCAGAAAGACATTATAACCAAATACTCCATTCCATACCACACCCCACAGACATCACACAGTACAGAAAACACACACACACACACACACACACACACACACACACACACACAACACACACACACCTAACCCACAAAGCACTGAGACGACTCCGTCTGAATGCGGTCCTAGGTGCGAAGCCGCCACCTATTAACAGGTCAGAGACCAGCCTGAGCAGATCGGATCGAGTTAACTTAGCACTATTCCGATGTGGACATCACCCCAACTTACAGACTTATAAACACAGACTAGACAACGCCACAGACGACACCTGCCACCTGTGCCAGGACACACCACAAACAATTGAACACATTATGACAGACTGTTCCGCTCTAACACAACAACGAATACAACACAACATCACTAGTGCGCTGAACCTCTGGTCCACTCCGGAGAGGGCAATCGATTACCTGCGTACCGCCGGCTTGCTCGATCAGGATGGGCTGATCGGCTAACCAACAACAACAACGCCTTCTAAGCCGACTGGCAGATTTCTAAGCCAACTGTCAAGAATATCTGAATAGCACAATTTGGCAGCTCAAAAGATATATATATATATATCTGCCATTTACGCCTTCTAAGCCGACTGACGGATTTCCAATCCAACTGTCAAGAATATCTGAATAGCGCAATCTGGCAACTGAGAAGTTATACACACACACACATACATCTGCCTTCTAAATCTTGTAAGCTAACTGGCGGATTAAGCCAACTGGCGGATTTCGAGTTCTAAGCCAAGTGATGCTGTGAAGATCTCTTATTATGCGTCTGCATCTAGCAGGCGATAGATGCTCTGTCTCTCTCTTTCTTCCTCTCTTAGGTTAGGTACACTCCTTTGGGGGTGAGGCTGTCCCACCTTCTCTCCCCTTTTTTGGCACCCTGGGGGGTGGGATGCCACATTGCAACAAGGGGGTGCAGGTGGCACTGGCACTCATTTGATCAACATTGCAATTGCATATCCACTCGTCCATTTTGCGGCCATACTACTGAGATAGGGCTTATAGGTTACATAAGTGCAATAAAGACAATTTGTGGTTACGAAATAACTACATATCTTTAAGGCTTGAAGCGTAAAGCGTAATAAAAAAGTCTAAGCGCGATTTTGAAATTTCCATAGCTCGTGACGGCAAAGAAAACCCAAAACGATTTTTTCAATACGTTAACAACAGGAATCCGGTAAAGTTCGTGTTGGGACCGTTGAGAAATTCTGACGGGGAACTAGTTTACAAGGGTGGATCGAGGGGGAGGGGGGCGACGTCCGGAACCCCCCCCACCTCAATTTCTTGGAAGTGCCTTCTTTGAATGATGTGTACGCCTCTGAAGACAAATTTTGTTTTTGTAAATAGATCATGCTTATTTTATTTTATTCCAATTCTAATTTGAGTCTTTATCTGTATGTATTGTACTTCCAAATTTGTAGTTGCAGTGGTTTTCATAGGTGCCCTTAGTACTGGTGCAGCCATATCACTATTTTTATTTTCATCTTATTCTGATGGCAGGCCCGTAGCCAGGGGCGGGGTTCGAACGATCCCCCCTCTGTTCGACTCTTCCTTGACAGGAAAGGTTCACTTTTGTAACCAGATTTATAACTTATGATGTGATATTATAATATATAACATAATTTAGTAAATAAAAACTTGCATTTTTATTTTTTTTGCATTTACTTTTGAAACTTCACAAACTTCGCTAAATTACTCTAAACCCCTCCCGCAGGAACTAGGTCTTGCACCAAAAGGTCCGCTTTTCTACAATTTCGACCCTCTCCCACTTGGGAAGCCCTGGGTACAGGACTGGATAGTTCTTTTAATTGACAAGAAATTTGTAATTGTTTGAAAATTTTTCTCTGATAATTGTTGTACCCAAATTAGATTTTTATTTTGTATCATATTTGAATGATACTGATCTAATAAAACAATACAATTGATTTTACACTTGCTCATAGATGGTCTGTTTTAAGAAAAAAAATTTAGTACGGTGCCCTTTTTATTTTAGGTGGTGTCCTTTTTTCTTTAGACCCCCTTATTGAAATGCCTAAATCCGCCCTTGAGTTTCCGAGAACAAGCAAATGGCTACCCTGCTAAACAAATTTTTTACGTCACTTTTTACAATAGAAGATGTAACGAATATCCCTACAGTCATAGACATAATACCCTTCGATAATGGTAATACTTTAGATAATATTGTGGTGAGTGAAAGAGAGGTACTGCACTATATCTGCAAAATGAAAATGCTGAAACTAAAAGAATAAAAGGAGGCATTGTTGTGCCGTTGACAAAGATTTTTAATGCGTCTATTTCAGAGGGGTACGTACCAGATAATTTCAAGTTAGCAAATTTAACGCTTATTTTTAAGAAAGGCAGTAAAGGTGCGGCAGGAAATTATAGGCCAATCAGTTTAACATCTGTTGTAGATAAGCTACTGGAATCAATAATTATGGATCCGTATAGTCGAACACTTAGAATTGCAAACTTGATTAGAAATAAGCACACGGTTTTAGGCGAAACAAATCTTGCTTAACTAATCTTTTAGAATTTTTCGAAAGCGTGGTTGAAGTTTACGATAGTCATCGGACGGTAGATGTAGTGTATTTAGATTTTCAAAAAGCGTTTGACGCCGTACCGCATAAAAGACTAGTTTAAAAAAACTAAGGCTCATGGAATCAGGGGTGTGGTAATAAGTTGGATAGAAGAGTGGTTGCAAGGTAGGAAACAGAGCGTGGTCATTGCTGGAGTGGAGTCGTCTTGGGCTAATCTAGCGAGCGGCGTTCCTCAGGGTTCTGTATTGGACCCTTTGCTTTTCTAAGATATTAACGATATAGGTGTCGGCCCAGTCAGTACAGTTTCAAAGTTTGCGGATGACACGAAGTGGGGTGGTAGGGCGATTAATGACGAAGATAGAGGTAAAATTCTGGAAGATCTGAATAAAATCGTTGATTTGTTGGTCACATGGCAAATGATGTTTAACGTCGATAAGTGCAAAATTTTACATATAGGTTCGTGTAACGGTAATTCTGCGTATAGTATGTCAGGGAAGGAGTTGGGAAGCGTAGATCAGGAAAATGATTTAGGAGTTATAGTCACTGGCGATTTAAAAGTAGCGAAACAAAGTACAGCAGCGGTCAATAAAGCGAAGAAAGTGCTAGGTTTTACAGCTAGGAATTTTGAGTACGAATCGCGCGATATTATTGTTCCTCTTTATAAATCATTAGTTAGACCCCATCTGGAATACGCGATCCAATTTTGGAATCCGCATATGCGCAAAGATATAGACAAACTCGAAAGAGTTCAAAGACGAGCAACTAAGATGATTCCGTCGCTTCGGTCAAAGTCGTACGAAGATAGGCTTAAGGAGCTAAAATTGACTACACTTGAGACTAGGAGGCTAAGGGGTGATCTAATCCAGGTTTTTAAAATTATGAATGGGTTCGATAATGTAAATAGAGATAGCTTTTCTGAAATAGCTCAATATGGTCGAACTAGAAATAACGGGTGCAAGCTGACTCGTAGAAAGTTCGAGACAGCAAATTTTTTACGCATAGAATAGTAAATAGCTGGAATAGTTTGTCGGTAGAAGTAATTAGTAGCACGTCCATAAATATGTTTAAAAATCAATTAGATGCATATGTTGATAGACTGGGCATAGTTTAAAGTAGTAAAATTACGGCTTTGTGGTTCGGAACGCACGTAAAATTGTAGGTCCCCTTCGCCACCACGGAGGACATACGCAATATACAATTACAAACACAGTTAGGTAGACCAGCCATGAGTGGATCGGATAGTCTTTGTTGGTCTGAAACTTTATAACATTATCACCCACACATGTAAGATGGTCTAACACGTACATAAATTTACTAGGGCATAAGTGGGAGTAGCATGGGCGCAAAATGGTGGAGTGCAAATGTAATTGCAAATGTTGATCAATGTTGCAAGAGTGCCACCCCCCTCCCTTGGTGTCAACCCCCACTCCCTTTGGTGCCAACCCCCTTTGATGGAAGGCACCCCCCCAAAATGGTGGAGGGGAATGTTGCAACTTGGAGTTATTCCCCAAGCTGAACCCCCCAAAGGGAGACCTAACCTAAGAGAAAGGAAGAGAGGTGGTCGCCCGGCAGGAGCCGTGCGCATACTAAGACTTCAGCCGTGCCGCCGCTCTCTTATAGGGCCCCTAATCAGCCAGGTGGCTTAATCAGCCAGTGCCTCCGGACATCAGTTAGTTGGCTTAATCTGCCGGAGCCAGCGGGTGCCACCAGCCAGCTTAGAAGGCTGAGTTGCCAGTTTGCATTTATTTATTTAATTAAAGCATATATTTCCTATTCAGCCAGTTGGCTTAGAAGACTGAGTTGCCAGTTTGCGTTTATTTATTTAATTAAAGCATATATTTCCTAATCAGCTAGTTGGCTTAGAAGACTGAGTTGCCAGTTTGCGTTTATTTATTTAATTAAGTATATAGTCTGACTTAATCAGCTAGGTGGCTTTTCTTAGAAGGCATAAATGGTGAATTAAAAGCGTACATACACTCACCGACTGTACACCCCTATTATCACACACACACACACACACACACACACACACACACACAAAAGCATCACCATCAATCGTATAGACTTTTAGGAGCGCCAACAGGAGATGGTGAAATGAGGGCTACGACTTTTAGGAGCTCGCCCATCAACAGGAGATGTGGGCTACGACTTTTTAGGAGCTCACCCCATTAGCACCGCGTATCCGATATGAGGGCTACAACCATCAACCAACTCCTGGTAGACCGTCACTAAATACGTCCAATAGACAGACTTATTAAACAAATAGGATTATTGCAACGTTCGTTCATGTTCTTTATCTCCCTTTCTCAGTTGCCGTATAAGTTGCCAGTTTGCACTTATTTATTGAACAAATATTTTGTCTTAGAAATCCGCTATAGAAACCAAGCAAATAATATAATTAAATACCGTGTACAAACAAAGAGGAATAAATAAAACGCCAATAAATCCTTCTGATTATTTATATGAATTAATGGAAATAAATATACAATCGGGTGGGTGTATATATATGATCAAAAATAATAATAGCATCATGAATGGGAAATATATAATCAAAAATGTACGAAACGTCTAATCAATTGCATATTAGTCCAGGATATATATATATATATATATATATATATATATAATATAGCAGTGGCGACTGGCGTATAGGAGCGATGGAGCGGTCGCTCCCCCTTGCTTGAAACGATAAATATTAATTTAACAGATAAAAAATATATTAATTTTAAGATATTAAAATAAATATTCTTGAAATATATTTTAAAAATTCATGTGGCATATCATGATTCATGAGGCATTTTGAGTAAGCCTTCATACAGTACATAATATTCTAAACTTATAGCATAGCTTCGTTTAAACAGCATACCGCTGTTTGAATACCAAATAATATTGCAGCCGAATGGAGCGATAGATTTTTCGCTCAAGTAAATATAAATTATATTTTACTGTTGTAATGAAAATATAAGTACAATCGCGAATTTTTTTTATAATAACAACTTTATTTTTACTAATAGTTACTTCAGTAATAATGATATAAGCCATTTATATGTATTTTATTGAAATTATTACTTATTTGTAATTAACTAGAATTGTACGTCTGGCATAGCCGTATATGTTAATACAAGTACTCTTGTGAGCGGCAGTTGGATTCGCGCTAGCCTATTGTGAGTCCGTGTTGTCGTACAATTTTATGAAATCGCACCCCCATACATTTATACCACGAGTCGCCACTGATATATATATATATATATATATATATATATATATATATATATACACACAAATTAAATATATTTCCTTTATGTTCTACGAGGCAAAACGCTAAACTCACACATAATAAGGTCTACATCCACATCGCCATTACTTTGTACGACATGGTAAAACCGTCCAAACATCACTTCACCGTTTAACTGATACGGAGGTCTGTACTCGATGTAAATGGCTTTCATATCATTCAATACTATTTTTGTACCCACTTTACACCCAGCGGGAAAGTCATCTTTAAACACAGATAGAACACGATCAAAAGCACGCACAAAGAGGTCATCGTTAACCACATCAAATACAAGTTTATAAACATGCCTTTCCAATCGATGGGTTTTTCTTACCATCCCGAGCTTTTCAATCGTGAACTCTTCTTCACTCTGCATAGCGGCATTGGAAATAATCTTCCAAATCGTAACGACACCTATCCACTAGAGGTACAACTCTTCAGGGTGAACAGTGTAGGCGAGCTCAGCTCTGTACCGCTCAAGTGCTTTGTACCAAAGCTCAGAATATTTCGAAGAATCTAAACCTTTTAAATATGCATCCAGATCTAGACCATTCTCCGCCTGTTCATTCTTACATTCAATAAATCCGTCAAGCAGGGCGGTGTATGCATGTTCAAGAGCCGTGTGAAAATAAATCATATCCGTAACACGAACGTCTAATATAGGCTTCAGCTTACGGAATCCGACGATCTCAAACATTCTGTCGAGGATGAAACGGTTTCGTGTAGGAACAAGAACGTCATTATCAGCTGTGTTCTTCCACATCAGTCGTATATCAATGCGTGGTTGTTCGTTATTTACACTCAATGTACAAACAATGGTATATGAGGAGGCTTCACTAATCACCTCTCTTATTATACCAACATCAGCTGGTATTTTATAGCGGTCCTCAGCCCACCTCTCAACCACCACGAAGATTTTATGCATCTCCTCAAGATTTAAATAAATAACGTTACGTTTGCTTGCATGCCTGCAGATCGTTTCAAACACACAGTTAATGGTGCCGGTTTCTCGCCTGAATACGCGCAATGACTTCGACACGGAGACGTCGTACGAGGCATTGAGAATGCTTCTCAAAGGGAGTTCCATCGTATTCGCACGTCCACTCGGTTCAAGCTCTGAGATGACAACGGCACGTCCACTCGGTGCAAGCTCTGAGATGACTATGAGCCACAGGAGGCAGGATCGGTTCGATGGGGCGGGGTGAGTCACGCTGAAGATACGTATATGGATTTGTTCGAACTCGTATGCTCCGTGAGGTACACTGGTGGGCGGCACAGGATAGCGTCACACTGCTAAAGCGTGTACAGGTTTGCTCGAACACTCTTGGGCAAACAGAATTTCCGAAACGAATTTAATGTTTTATCACTCAACATTTCCACAAACTACATCTTCACAAACCGGCGCGCTATTAGAGAGAAACATATGTTCATATTTGGTCTTCTTGTTTAACAAGCGATACTCATCTCTAAAGCCTGTTAAAAACTCACACAGCCCATTAGCCACAACCTCACTACAAACCTCATCATGATATATATTAATATAGTGGTAAAAATACTTAAGATTGTCCATGATGACAAGATTTACATTTTCAACCGTAGGGTAAGAGTAGTCGGTATGGTGTAACATGATATAATACCGCTTGTCACACCACTCATCCACAAGACTCACTACCCATAACTGCTGTTTATCTTCTGAACGTGCTACTTCTTCTACCTCGCGGTATATGTGTGCCTTTATAAAGCTTAGTCTATAACATACTTCAATACATCGTCTGTACTGCGAAATCCTACAACCCCTCGCCAGAATACCGTAGAGTATTTGAACATCTGGTCCTTCGCACGGTTCAATGCAGCCTTAAAAGAGGCAAAGGAGGGGGAATAGGGAGTTTTTCAGTATCCACCACATCTATGCACTTTGCAGAATACCACTTCATAAATGTTGAACACGCAATATTAAAGGTAACCATTACTATTTTTCTTCTACGCGAGAGAATACACGTCTGAGCTCAAGGGTATATAGAGGTCAACTGAGCACGCAGGGATAGAGGCATGCTAGGATGCGGAATGACTCACGCTGCCGGTCTTACAGTGGGCGGGGCTTAGCTTTTCACTGTACACACGCACGCACGCAAAGGAGAAAGTGAAACGCTAGTTGAAACACGATTTATTTAATAAACGAAATATTCAAGGTATATATATATATATATATTTACAAGTACGTGTAATAAATAAGTTAACAATAGACATATCAAAGATTACGGTATTGAAAAGGCACGGTATCATAGGTACCAGGCACATGGTAACGTTTCCTATAGGTGTTACGGCATACCTTTGTACCCCTAAGTTCCTTCACGCCCCCAGCTTCTGTGCCCGAAAATTGTGGGTGTCTACAGTCAGTTGGGGCGGGCGGTCACCCTCATCATCTTCCAAGTACACTAACTCCTTCAACGAATCAAAGTTAACGACCCGCCGATTCACATGGTTAAGTGTGATACCCTTAGCCTTCAAGATATACTTCGTATCATCCCCTATCCTCACCCGTACCCCATAGGTTTTTGGCCCCGTTGAAACGAACGAGTCTGCGTATGCGATGTCTCCATACTCATCCTTGATCTCGTCAGTTAGCTCTCCGAGGAACTCCCCAATAGCAGGCATGTATTCACCCCTCCTCGCTGTGAATATCACGCTATCTGTATCGGCAAACAAAACCCTCCAACCAAGAGAATGCAATAGGCCCCAAAGTTTGACGCGTGCGTAGGCTGCTGTGAAGCTGGCCACAGGAATGTTTGTAACCCGTGAGGTATCTGTGGCCAATTCGGTATTGTTGTATTTTATTATGTAAGTATTACCTACATTCACAATCTCCATGACCTCTTTATCGGGTGCGTTGGCGTAATCCCAGACTTCACTATAACTTTGTGCCAAATGAACGTTCCCTTTGCCGGTATTCTGTGCAAATTTTCCCCAAAGACTGTTTAGGCACAACTTTGCACTAAAGCGCTTGCCAGGGTTCTTTACAATTTGGGTACGATCAAGCTGTATACCTTCACGGTCACGGTAACGCTGAAATAAGACGTTTTTTCATCTTCGGTATCAACCCCTCGCGGATATCCTGACGCCTCAACCTTATCCTTCAAAAAGCGTTTATATATGGTGTGAAAAGGTTGGGTAGCTTCTGAAACCTCCACACCTCATGTATCTTCATTATTCTATACCCATGGCGAACGGCTAGGGCCAGCTCAGGGCTTGTGTATACACCTCTGATCTTACGCTGGGGGGTGTATGGTCACAATCACCATTGTTCTCTTCTGCGCACTTCACGCACAGGGGAAACATGAGCTTGTGATCTATAACGACGGGTAAGATCGGCATCCATAAATCGCGAGGGGGAGCACGTCTACGAAAGAGAGTCCAAAGTAGCGCTCATTCAAGTTGGCCGAAAACTCCTCGATGGTTGGTAGCGGGACCCACCATTTTTTCAGGTGCGCCTACGGGTACGGATTGTTCTTCATCACGTAGGGGTATAAAGAACAGAAGTCGTAGTAATGGAGCTTCACACCCTCCGTAGGCGGAAAGTATAGCTTGAAGGGATTTGTACGCCCTCCGAACAAGCTATCACCGCATTTGAGAGGATCCAGCACCATTGAACGTTTGATCGTGTTTATTTCTTCACGGTACTGTCCATCTGCTCCATCCGTGCATCATACTCATGCTCCCACAAAACTTTGTGAGTGAACTGGGAGCCTATAAGTTGATCGCGTGCGGGTCCACGCAAGACAGTCGGCAGATCTACCGTGGATATCTCCTACGATTCCACACTCAGGGGGGCCCGTGCCACCAGCAACCGTTAAAGGAGTACACAGTCTTCTCACCAGTGGCACGGTTTTCACTTAGACCATCAACCCAAAAAACACACCATTAACCTTAATGGGTACTTCCCCGTGTTGCGGCATGCTTTATGTATACACCTGTCTGCTGCTGTAGGTGTATGAGCCAGTAAATAGCCTTGTGCCCATAACTGCGGGGGTTGTTTCTGTGGATAATGGCTAAGGTGTCTTTAGGCATGAAGTTCTTGAACACCGTAAAACATAATGAGGCGATGGTGGTTGCGACTTGCAACGGATCGCATTTGAAACGGCATATGTACATCCTTCTAAAGGCTTGAAAGCACATCATTCACGCAATAACGCTCACATTCATCAGTTATATTATAAGGATTACATTCATTAAAACTGTGTAGTATCGGTCAAAATCTTCACGTTCATCTGCTCATACATTCATAGTTAAAGTAATGTTTGGGTGGAGGTAGTCCTACGTAATTTAAAGTTTCGCTAGTGAGGAATGTGTAAGGGAAATACCTTTTGAAACTTCAGCGGCTACGCCCATCACCTTGGGTAGCTTTGCTAATTTACAAGGTGTGAATAATAAAGTGTCTTTAAACTGTACATTACCTCTTATTTGCATCTGTATTAGTTTGTTGCCTCTTTTCAAGGGATCACCTGTAAATATCTCAGAGGACTCGTGCTCAAGCAACTCCTTATAAAGGAACTGTGTGTCAAATTTTGCCCCGTTATGGGCGAGAATATACAGTCATTTTTTTGAACTTGTCCGCTAACTTGACAATATAGGACACAAAGAGTTTACAGGGCTATCGTGGGCAATCGTTTTAAAAACGTTTGTCCGTTTACCACATTTGTGACACTCATCACACTCGATCTCCATACACTCATCACAGATAGTCTGGCTCACAAGTAAATGCGGAATAACCTCTTTGGTTTCAGCGTTCGTGTATGTTTCTATATCGTAGTACACAGTTATACAAGGGTTGTTTTTAGGCTTGGCATCTTTCATATAACATACATGCTTTACTCCAACCGCCTTATATTTCTCATGGCATGTAGAACAGTGAATTTCATCACATTTGTGCTTGAAATTTCCCCAATTATCCATCATGTGAAACATACCACATTCACAGATTCTCATTTTCCTGCACGTACCAATTGATTTATGGAGCTCAAAACAGTTATTATTGAAAAATGTGCGTCTACACACATTACAATCCCTCTTCTCAGCTTCAACTACACGGCTTTCACATTTGGACTTTTACACTGCTCACATACCATGTGGCAATCTTTACAATGTTTCACTATATCGTCCGCAAACTCGATACACCCCTTACACAAATCATGATGTCGTCCATATTTTGGACTTTTGTCATAACCTGCGTAAAGGCACCTTATATTACGGATGGGGAGATATGTTGTCCCTGACAGTCCTAAAATAAGTAGGGGTCTTGTACGATCTCTCACACAGCTTTTAAAAACATACACAGTTCTACGACGATCATCCAGTCCAAATACAACTATACGAACATTCATTTCCTGTTCTATCCTTCTCAGCTCCTCAGGACCCATGTTGCAGTCAAACTCAAGCCACAGTCTACAGCTAATTTACGGTCACGCTCCACGACCGTTGGCAACCAAATTTTTTGGGCCCGTGTATTTAGTATAGTAAACATACGAACTAGGACTACTGCTATAAAGCCGCAACCACGATCGACGTTTATATGCCGTCTATAAATAGCCTGAGAATTGAAGTTAAGAGTATAAGGTGTGGCACTATGACCCGCAACACTGAATACACGGTCAATATTTACCGTGAAGTTGTCCATATTGAAGGCTATACTACTTTGAGAAGCCTGCATGATACGGTCTAATATATACTCTATATCTTCAACAGCCAAACGTCTGAACGTTATTACTACCCAGAAATCATCTACATCTCCGTCATCTGACCCGAACCCAAAGGATAGCCTCGTCCTGACTTCACGTTCGTTGCGGTTCTGAAGGGCAAACTCTACAATACGTTCAACTATGCGCCGTAGTCCGTGTTCAACACCATTGCTATACATGGACCTAGGATCAACCCTGACTATATACCGATTTCTAGTCAAGGCCGGGGTGGGGGTTGGGGTGCGTACCAATTCGAATGATATCCCATCCTCAACAGAACGGGGAGCTGCTGTGGATGATGAATAAGGGGGTATATTTGGGGAAGGTGCTATTGTGGGGGCTGATTCGTAAGACGCTGAGGGTTGGAGTTCTATTACTGGCGGTCTAACAACCGGAGCAATCCTGGAGCGCTTTATACCTGACGTGGAGGGTTCTTTATCACGCCTCCGCTTTGAACTGGTGCATGCTATAGGTGTCGCTGGTGAGGGCTCGTCGGCGGGGGATGACTCTGTAGCTGGAGGGTCAACGGGGTCGTCCGTGATATCGATGATGGGGTGCTGTACATCATCATTCACGGTTCTGTGGAAGAAGAAAACAAAATATAAGGAGCAGCACTCAATATTTGTAATATTTTGTAAATGATCCACTCAGGAGTGTGACGTGTTAGAAATGGAATCTGTAGAAAAATTCAGGTTTACGAGCCCATCCGCATGTATTATATCTGGACCAACAGGATGTGGTAAAAAGGTGTTTATGCTTAAAATCATTAAAGAAAAGGGGGAGATGTTCTCAAAATTTGTGCATAAAGTTATATGGTGCTATTCGACGTATCAATCAGTGTTCAACGAGTACCAAGATGTTATTTTGTTCCACAAAGGTGTATATGATGTTAATTCGTTAAAGGGAAATGAATATACAGTCATTGTAATTGACGATCTCATGTTGGAGATGGATAAAACGTTTGCCGAGACATTTACAGTATTCTCCCACCATCTTAACATTAGCGTGTTCTTCATCAATCAGAATCTATTTTTCAAAAATAGATACATGCACGATGTGTCGTTAAATACGCAATATCTAGTCTTATTCATGCAACGTAGAGGTATGTCACAAATTGGGGTATTAGCCAATGAAATGTTCCCGAATCAGCGTAAGGAGTTTTTGGAGGTTTATAAAGAGGCCACAAACCAGCGTTATGGATATTTGCTTTGTGACCTTCAACCGCGAAACACGTTTAGGGTGCTTCTAAGAACGAATATATACCCAAGCGAGCCTGACACGGTGTATATTCCAGAATGACAACAGATGTTTGTTAAAAATATCTACTTGGACTTTTTAAAATGCATCTGTGAAATCTCTCTTAATGTTATAAAATGTAATGTACCGATGAAACCCTCTCAGAAGACTCGCTTACGTCGTTACAAGAACATAATACGAGCGCTCGCTCATAAAAGTCAAACTGTGGGTAAGAAAAAGCGTATTGTACAAAGAGGAGGATCATTCCTGCCTATCTTATTTTCAGTTTTGGGTCCTTTACTGACTAGATTAATATAATGAAGAAAGTGGTAGTGATTCTGCACGAGGTGTATGCTTCATTGCAAAGTTCAAAGACCCCAGACGCGGTTCTAGAACCCAATAAAAGTAGGCTTAAAAGAATGGAAAGCGAGTTGCTAGCCCTATTAAACAGTGAAATGTCACCTGATGAGAAAAGAGTCTTGTACCAAGAGGCTTTGCAGAAATTTCTTCATGAGTACGAAGATTATAAACAGCCTACAGAACTCCCCGTGGTTATTAGACACAGCGCAAGTAGTGCTGAGCATAGCGACACAGGATTTGAACAACCAAAGAACAACGGAACACAACACATCGAACATGTGCTAAAAAACAGCCTCCCACATACATTGAGGAAGAAAGGGTTGTCTTTATAATCTATTGAGTGAGGACCCCATCATACAGTGGACCGATACAGGCGAGGTCATTGTTGAAGGAACAAGGGTACAAGGTTCCAATATCGTTGATGTTGTTCATGATCTGCTGAGAAAAGTGGGACAGACCCTCACCAACAGGATGGAAGCATATTAAAGCAAGACTACAACAAATAAATGTCCCCAAAACATTGATAGGTAATCTGAATAGGTTAAAAGACTTGGACAAGTCGCATGTGTCACAACTGAGTACGCCATCGCCCCAGCGTAGCAGTGTCTCTGAAGAGGAGAAGAAGAGAACAAACGGTCAACCCTACCCGTGCCTTCTAAAATACGCAAACGGTTAACATATTAAGTAAACGCTATTATGACATTTCTAAACCCACCTCCTATGGTGGTGTTAATAGATTGTACAGAGGTGTTTACGGAGTAAGGAAAAAAGATGTTGAGATTTTTGCGGGGGCAGGATGCTTATACACTTCATAAACCAGTGAGAAAAAGGTTTAAAACGGCCAAGACAACAGCTACCTCGATTGACTCTATTTGGCAGGCTGATTTAACAGACATGCAAAGATATTCATTGTATAACGACGGTTACCGCTACATGCTATTCATAATAGACGTATTCTCTAGATACCTGTGGTTAATACCCCTGAAAAATAAATCGCCTGAAACAGTTGCTAAAGCCACCAAATCGTTGATGTTGAAAGAAAATAGGATTCCTTGCTATTTTTGTATTGATATGGGGAAAGAATTTATAGGACGCGCTTTTCAGAACATGCTGGCAGAGTTTAATATCAGCTATTACACTGAAAAGAGTTCAACGTACCATAAAGGAGCGCATGCACCGCTATTTTACACATAAAAACACATACAGATATATAAACGTTCTCGGCTCATTAGCCTCATCCTACAACCGCTCACACCATCGTACAATCGGCACAACGCCTAACGAAGTTTTAGAAAGAGGTACGCGTCCAGAGGTGAGAAGAGATGCACAACCACACTCTGCGCGTTTCAAAATCAATGATAATGTAAGGCAATCACGTTCGGGGAATAAATTCGCGAACGGATTTGAGCAAGGATGTACGCGCGAGATTTTTGAAGTTAGGGCTATGAAACCTAAGGTTGAGGTAATGATGTATTACATTGAAGATTTGAATGGGGAAGAAATCGCAGGAGGGTTTTACCGCGCGCGAGGAGATGCAGAAACTGGCATTTAATTTAGGAAAAATGTGTTTAAAATTGAGAAAATTATAGGAAGCAAAGGCTCAGGAAAGAAAAAAATGTACCTGGTGAAATGGCTGGGTTACCCAGAAAGCTTCAACACCTATATAAAAGCTGATGCAATAATGAAGCTTAAATAGTATGCAACATGGCGCCTGACCGTTTCTACGTCACACTCCCGTCCTCCTCGTCCCTGTCTGTACACCCTAACAACACCCTCGCCAACTTTGTGACAGAACTCCATGGACCCATTGAATTGGAGCGTGATTCGTATGAGGTGGGGTTATGTGAACTTCAGTTAGCCACCAAATTTTTAACTCTTGAAAATGAACAAATCATATTTCTGATCCATAGAAGAACCAATGAATGCGTAAAAATAGGCATAATCTTAGACAATACTATTCGTTCAACCCTGCGCGGTGAGGAATGGTACTATAGCACAAATGCATCGGTAGGAATCGGGCATTTTGATACAGCCATGGACATTGTGGCGGGTTTAACCAAGAGTCTTGAAAAGTCGTACTTGACAAACGATTTACTTTTTGAAGTCGTAAATATAGACACGCCTGCTTGCACATTGAAGCTAAAGTCAACGCTTAGTAGAAATGTTAAAGATACACAATTGCGGCTGAGGACCGATATAGCGCAGTCTTCCAAAGAGATACCTTTCACGAGGCACAGCATGAATTGTCCAGCTTAATGTATTAAATGCAGATGGAGAAATTGGGTGAAAGCACTCCGCCCCCAGGCATGTGCTATATTTACAGAAATATTGTAGAGCACCAATTTGTTGGAGACACCCAGGCACGTCTGCTGCGCATTGCACACATCCCCAACCATAGAGAGAAAAGCATGAACATTACATATGACAAGCCCCATTACGTGAATGTTGCGACTAATCTATTAACCAACATCTCGATATATAAAAGGACGATTGAGGGAAAAAATTTCCCATTCGGTGATGGGAACTTAACAGTGAAACTACACTTTCGTCGTTTATAATGACTCGAAGACCGTTCGCAGTATACCGAGGAGTGAGGTACCAGCGTGGGAGTGGGCTTGGTTCCATTTTTTCATCCATACTACGCACCCCTGTCCCCTGTTGAAGAGGGGGGGGCCAGGTGCCTAGGGCAGAAGTCGTTAGAAACAGGTTTAAACGCGGCAGAAGACATAGTGGGGGCACTGAGCCTAAAGAAGCTCTAAAAAAACATTTAACGTACAAGGGATGAAATCAAAGATGCAAAGAGAAAAATGCGTGACGGCGGAAAGAAGAGATCTGCCAGGAAGAAGAGGTTACCAGCGCGTGGCGGAAAGAAGAGATCTGACAGGAAGAAGGGGTTACCATCACGTGGCATTAAACGTAAAAGGAAACAAAAAAGAAGTGCTCTAAGCGCATGAAACCTATGGCTGATCATTTTTTTAACTGATATAAGCTGAGGACACTACTCTCACGAATCATAGGTTGACTAATACTTGTCGTGGGAGGTGGTACTATTTCTGACTCGTCATGGCACGTTTCATCCATCCGTGTAGTTCACAATGCTGTAAATCGGAACTGTCCCTCTTTGATATGCCCCCACTCAGGTCTCTATTGAGCATAGTGACTTTATTACAATTAACCCATTAAACACAATTAGTTCACCCAGTGCCCCTATAGAATTCGTGATACCCAGCTCAGGCCCTTACTTTTTTGACCCGAGCTGCATGCACATGTATGCTAAACTGCGTATAGCCCATTCTGATGGAACGGACTGCGATGATAGTTACTCTGCCTACCCTGAAACCAACTTTTTACACTCCATATTCAGCCAGTGTGAAGTGTATTTAAACCAGGTTAACATCTCGGCAGGTACGGGGTACTACCACCTACGAGCCTATCTGGAAAATGTCCTCAACTTTTCAAAAGAAGCGAAGGAAACCTTTTTAACAGCCGAGGGGTATTACCACACTAAAGATGAAAATGGAATAAAGGATAAATTTAAAAATTCTAAAAAAAATATATGAATGTTTTGGGCGCCTGCATACAGACTTCACATTCCAGGAGAAGTTGCTTATGAACGGGGTGGATATGAAGTTGAAGCTTACCCGCACGATTCCTGAGATCTGCATAAATCTGGGGTCTGATCAAGAAGAAGGCGCGAAACCCGTTGTGATACACATCATGGAAACGTATTTGCGTATACGCCGTGTGAAATTAAGCTCCCGAAACAAATAGAAATTGAGAAAGACTTAATACACGCCACAGTAAAATACCCAATTAACAGGGTACAGATCAAACTGTACACGGTCCCCGCAGGGCTGGCGTCGAAGCAATAGAAAACGTGCCCTAGGGTCCTACCTAAAAGGATATTAATTGGAATGCAGGACCACGCCTCGACGAATGGAAAATATAAAAAGAGTGCCTTTAAATTCGAGAATTTCGGCCTTAAAAATATTACTCTACACGTAAATGGGGTCGCTCTGGGAGGGACATGAATACGGACTACTCATCAGATGCTGTGTTCCCGCTCTGCGCGAGAGCATATAGTAGTCTGGCTCATAATACAGGCGCCTGTGACGAACTTGGTTTTGGTAACGCAGAAAGAATTTGTCGAAGAATTTAACATTTATTCATTTGATATTACGCCGACTTGTCGCTGGCACAGATACGCATTTAAGCCACAGCAGAGTGGGAATATCTCAGTTAGGTTGGAATTTGCCAAGCCTATAGACGCGCCTATAAGTGTACTCGTTACTCGAGGCACAGGCACTAATAGAAGTTGATCGTTTCAGGAACGTGGTCACAGACTTTTAGAATGGATGCGCGTACACTCCAGAGAGTATGAAAAGTGACCGTTTCGCGCTCAAAATTTATCGGAGTTTCGCGAAGAATGAAATATTAAATCTGCCAAGTACGAGAAATGGTACGGGATTATCGTTAACACTGACATTGTGGGGTGAGGGGATTCATTGGTTTGCAATCTATTTTAAAAATAGGGAAAGAATGTACTATTTTGATTCACTCGGTTTCCGCCATGGAATGATTCGGCAATTGTGAAGTTTATAGCCCAACTAGATTGTGCCTTAGATTTCCAAGGATATTATACTGAAACATGTGGATTGTATTGCATTTTATTTCTCATGCACATGTCACGTGGGAAGGGATTTATGAATTTTTTAAAATTATTCGATTTGTGCGACACAGATGAACGATAAAAGTGTATGCAAACAGATAAAAAAAGGTTCCTATGTTAGTACCCCTGTAATGTGTAAAGGTATATCTATATTGTGTAAAGTTGTATATACATTTGTAATGTAGCCATGAGACTTATGTATCGGATACTGACCCCTTTTGTACATGTTTTCTGCTATTTAATATATGAAAATATTGCATTTTGTTTTACCTCAAAAAATACTTACACTTCTCCTCTACGATCTGCACTCGCTAGACCAATGTGTGCCAATACCTCGATATCGGTATTCAGGTCACTGGGTAGGCTGGGCGGAGAAGCATCCATTTCATTTACCACCCTTTCATCAAAAGTAGCTATAATACGATTTAGATCGGATTCGGCCCTGTAATTAAAATAGAGATTAATGTCACGAAATTGGATGCAGATAACTCGTCTTGTGCCCACCATATATATATATATAAAACAGGGACATAATATATCCTAACCTAACGTAGCCTAACCTAGCCAAGCCTAACTTATTGTTTAAGACTCCACAAGAAATGTAAAAACACTATATATATATATATATACACCAGAGAATGCAAATTAGTTTTGAAAACGCATTTATTGCGATCTTTTACGGTTAGTACTGATTGAAACTAAATTACTAATTATAATCGACAAACAATACAAACTATTTTTCAAAACAAATATTATAACACTTAGGGTTACTCACATCTCATCAGCGTTTACTATATATATATATATCAGGTACATAATATAGTCTAACCTAACGTAGCCTGACCTAGCCTAGCCTAACTTATTTTTTAAGATCCCACAAGAAATGTAAAAACATACTATATATACACACACACACACATATATATATATATATATATATATATATATGTGTGTGTGTACACACACACACACACACACACATATATATATATATATATATATATATATATATATATTATATATATAATCACCATGGCAACAGAGAATATCACCGATTGAAACTAAATTACTAATTATAAACGGGAAACAATACAAACTATTTTTCAAAACAATTATTATGTTGTATATTTTTAATTTGGTGCAATTAATTACTAATTTTAGCGGTCTATGATCTGGTCTGAGAGAAGGAAATCATGCAAAATATGAACATTGATAATAAGATCCTTTAAATTATTGCTATTGAGATAGTGATCAATCCAGCTAGTACCATCATTTATATCTCTGACGTACGTAAAATTATTACTATTTATACCTAGTAATTCTACATCGTTTATACTTATTTTATCGTAAATAATAATAATGATGATAATAATAATAATAATGATAATAATAATGATAATAATATTAATAACAATAATAATAATAATAATAATAATAATAATAATAATGATAATAATATTAATAACAATAATGATAATAATAATAATATTACTACTACTACTACCACTAATAATAATAATAATGATGATAACGAAAATAATAATAATAATAATAATTTTAAAACGCCTCATATATTTTATTTGGATAAAAATCAACTCATTTAACAGAAAATTGTGAGCAGTGATAGAAACCGTGATAAATTTATTTCTTGTTAATTCTTTCTTATAAACTTATTTCTTCTTGAGGGATCGACCGCAGTAAAACTCCAGCATATATATATAAGTTAGGTTAGGCACTTGGGGGTACTTACATCCATTTCGTCACAATTTTCCATAACACTCTGGGAAGATAATAGTTCAACCCGATCTATAGCGTTGAAAATTAGTAGCGCTGCCTGAGCATAAATGTCACCATAATCATTGCGTATAAGGCGTTAGCTGTAAATGTAAGTACTGAGGCTGTGTGCCGAGAATCTCCCGTTATAAGGGGGCCTGTGCCCAACCCGCAAAACACAATAGCTAGCTTCCTATTGGCTAGCGGTGAATTTTCGGCGGGACCTTACGCGTAGGCCTGCATATCGACCAACCAGGTGTCCTGGGAGCCGTCAACAGGGATGTGGTTGGTTGTACTGTGAGTTCTGGGCGTGCCAGCTGGTCCGATTCGTGGAGAGAGAGAGAGAGAGAGAGAGAGAGAGAGAGAGAGAGAGAGAGAGAGAGTTACAAGGAGTTACAAGGAAAAGAAGTACCTCGAAAGGCCTTGCGGCCCATACCGAGGAGGTACCAATGGCAACGGGTGCCAGGGAAATTTTTCTACACCCTCAAATAGTGTGCAAGATTTGGTCTAACCTTTTCTTGAACTGATCCACAGAGAAACTGTTCACAACTTCTGAAGGTAAACTGTTCCACGTGTCACAGATCTTATACTTAAAGTAATTCCCGCACACAAACTAGTTCTACACCGTTTCAAATCCAACTTCCAACCATTGTTGCGAGTTGGGTTATCATTTAAACTTAACATGCTTCTAAATTCGACATCGTTGAACCCGCGTAAGAAATTGAAAACCTCGAAAAGTTGCCCGCGCAGCCTCCGAGTTTCCAGCGAAAACAAGTTCAGGGCGCGTAAGCGACGATTGTAGCCCATATACCTAACGGAAGGGATTAACTTTGTGGCCCTCGCCTGCACTCGCTTCAGCCTCTCAATATCTTTCCTGAGGGTGGGCGACCAGAACTGCACAGCATACTCCAGGTGCGGCCGAACCAGGGAATTGTACAGAGAGAGCACAATCTCATTGTTCCGAAACTGAAATTGCCTCCTGCTATAACCCAACAGCTCCTGGGCTTTCTTTTCCACCTCAATGCACTGTTTCGTAAACTTAATATACCTGCTAATTAGCACACCCAAGTCCTTTTACAAATCAGTCGCCTCGATATTACTCCCCAACATTGAGCAGTCCGACTTGGGATTGGCGTAGCCAATGTGCATCACCTTGAACTTACCCAAGTTAAACGGCATTTGCCATTTTTCGGACCACTCTCCTATCCTACCTAGGTCCGCACGCAGTTGCTCTATCGCCTCGGGCGTCCCAACATTGGACCCAAGCTTTGTGTCATCAGCGAATTTGGCGATCCTACTGATGATGCCACCGTCGATATCATTTATGTAAATTATAAAAAACAGTGGCCCCAAAACGGAACTCTGAGGAACCCCTCTAGTGACCGAGGCCCAACCCGAACTAGCCCCTTTAATTACAACCCCGTGCCGCCTATTTTCAGCCAGTTTTCAATCCACCTACCTACTTCCCCACCAATACCCAGCGCGCGCACTTTGGCCATTAGCCGGCGGTGAGGTACCTTATCAATAAGCTGACCATATTTTCTTGAGACAAAAACGGGACATTGGGATGGCAAAAAAGGGACGGGGGTTATGTAATATTCTGTATTCATGAAAAAGTAAGTACATAAACCGGGACAAAATTGACATTTTTATTAAAACGACGGGACGGCCAGGAAATATAAAACAAACGGTACTGTCCCGTTCAAAACGGTACGTATGGTCAGCCTACTTATCAAAGGCTTTCTGAAATTCGAGATAAAGTATTTCAATCGCCCTACTCTTATCATACTCACTCAACATGACGTGGAAAAACTCGAGCAAGTTGGTGAGACACGACCTATGCCGTCTAAAGCCATGTTGGGAGTCCCCCAAGCAGCTTGTAGGAATCCAAATGGTCAACGATCCTATCCGCTATTATCCCCTCTAATAATTTACCTACAACTGAAGTGAGACTAATGGGACGATAGTTCCCTGGACTTTCGTGATCCCCTTTCTTAAAGATAGGGGTCACGTTGGCTTCCCTCCAGTCACCAGGCACCTGGCCCGTCTCCAACGATTTGTTGAAGACTGTAGCCAGGTGGGGAGCCACCTGGTCGCGCACTTCTCGCAACACTCTGGGGAGAAACTGGTCTGGCCCAGGAGCCTTAAACGCGCTCAGTTTGTCTATTCTATCGGCAACGACTGTCGCGGTACATCTAACACTATCCAGGCCAGCACCTTCGTGCCTCACGCCTGGCTCGGGGATGACGCGGGTATCCTCCCTGGTGAACACTCCCGCAAAGTACTCATTAAGCACATTAGCGATGTCCGCGTCGGAGGTCCGCAGAACGGCGCTTCGTTCGGTCCTATCATGTTTCTAATGGGCTTTCTACTATTAACATAACTAAAGAACTACTTAGGGTTCCCTTTGCAGAGGCTTGCCACCCGTACTTCTTCGTTACGTTTCGCTAGCCTAACCTTTGCCTTCACTTCCCTACACAGGCGGACATACGCTTCAGTGTTCTGATGGAAACGATTGGCCTTCGCCCTCCTATACGCTACTTTCCTATTTCGGAAAACCAAAGCGATGTCCCGACTGAACCACTTAGGCTGCGTTGAAGCAGGGGTGACCGGTTTTAAGGGTATGGCAGCAGACTGCAGCACCATAAACTCGTCTCGGAATGCACTCCACACTCCCTCAACATGGCCGCCAACCTCTAACCCCATCTTACCTACGTTATCCTGGAGGCTAACAAAGTCAGCCCGCCGTAGCTCGAGCTTACTGCCTCTCGAGTTAATACGCTTCACTCGAGGGACGCACACACGGAACCTAATCTGACCGTGATCACTCCTGCCTAACGATTCGTCAACGGTGAGGCTAGTGACGAGGTTGTCTTTGGTCGTGAATACTAAGTCTAGAACGCTTTCGCCTCGTGTAGGCTCATTGACCCACTGAGTGAGGACGTGCTCATCAGCAAAGTGAACTAGCCTCCTCCCTTCAGCATCAGCAGTCCTGTCTTCCCACTTTATGCCGCGACAGTTGAAGTCTCCTAAAACTACACACACCCTATCCCTTAGCAGGTTAAGGAGTTCGGTGTACAGGGTTGTATCCTCCTCGAGGAGATGCGGAGGTCTGTACACTTTCAGATCGACGCCAAGCAGCTCCCGTTCCGACCGGAAATGGCAGTCAACCGGACTCAACGTGTCCCTGACGTATATTATCATAGTACCCCTCCCTCCTACCCACGGGTGCGGTCTTTGCGAAACATTTTATACCCGGGAATTTCGAACTCCCAAACGTAGTCCCTACGATCAGTATGAATCCAGGACTCGGTGATAGCAACGATATCCTGGTATTCTGATGCTAAGAGCGCCCGTAGCTCGCAAAACATATTCCTAATCGACATAGCATTAAAAAGCATTGCACGGAGGGAGCCTTCCCTATTCTGACCGCCCACTAGCACGACCAGTTTCCCGAACAGCCAGGGCTGTCGGGAGTTGAAGAGCCCCTCAGCAACGAGGGGGCAACTTCCGCAGGAGCCTGAGCCCCCTCCAACGTGGAAGGAGGGTCACCCACCTGTACCTGAACGCACCCTTCAGTTGAAGGTACGTCCGCCACCGGCTCAACAGCATCTCTCCCCGGTGGGGGCCCGTCATCTCTCCCCAGGCTCGACCTCACTATTCTGTATAGGTGCCGGTCGAGCAGCGCGCCTAGCACACCTTTACCCTTGCCATTGAGGTGGACACCATCCCTCTGGTAAAGCTCTCACCTACCCGGAAATGCGTCGAACGGGTCAATAAACCTCACGCCCAGTGGGACGCACAAGTCCTGCACCCTCTCGTTGATGCCAATGACCTTACTGAGCGTCTGGTCACTGGCATTCATCCGCGGTAAAATACCCATCAACATTCCCCTGTCTGTCTTCAGTTTTAGATCATCCGCAAGAAACATGATCTCGATGATGATCCCTTCTGTAAGACCTACCCTACCGCCTTTGAGGAACAGGTCGTTGCCACCAGCGTGGACAACGATCGCAGTCCTCCGACTAGCCACGCGCAGCTTCTCTACCTCCTTCCTTAAGTGCGCCGTTCCCCGCCCAGGTACGCACCTTACCTTCCTCCCGTACCCAGTTTGCAGAAGCAAAATACTTCTCCTGGCACCTGATCTGCTAGTCCCCAATCAAAACGTTGTCTTCCTCCTTCGAGCACAGGAGACTAAAGCGGTTGGAGGTCCTGACAGGGGCAACTGGGGTCTCAGGCTTCGGCTTCGCAGCCTTCTTGCCCGAGACCTTTCGATACCCGTCACCACCCATAGACGCACTTACACCACCCGACCCACCCCGACCGGCAGCTACATCCTTCGGTTTCTTTGGGCCATCAGTAGGCCCCTTCCCACCCTTTTTCTTTATCGGCCCCTTCCCACCCTTCTCTATCGGCCCTTTCTTTACGCCCTCTACCTTGCGCCGCGGTTCCGTGCATTCCACATGGGTCGCTGGCGATTCCTCACACTGATCTTGTACCCTGGCCCCTGGTTGCACCTCTACCCTTTCCTCGCTTTCCCGAGCTCTGTCCAATCCATCGCTGGACCGCCTTTCCATGGCAGCTATCCTATCATTGAGCTCCGGGGTGGAGGGCACAGCCGCGTCAGTGACCGCGGCACCTCCAACAGCCGGACTGTACGAATCGAGCCGCCAGACCATCTCCTCTAACTTCTCGTAAAACCGCATGAATTCGCAAAAGCGGCACATGCTGGAGTGGTTGATCTTCTCGAAGCAGGCTTCTTTGAAGTTCGTCACCCACTGGTTTACTTCACACCTCGCACATTCAGCCTTCAGTTTGTGCGGTCCAGTCATTGTAACATTTTTTTTTCGAACTGTGAATACACTGAATAAGATAAAGCGCTCTAGCAATGAAAACTACAGTATTAAAAACGTTCTGACCAGTATATAAAAAAGGAGGGGGGTGAATTGTTCCCAAGCGCAGACGCATCCACCTATTTGCAAGTGATGTTCATCCCGTCCAGAAGACTACACCTCTCGCTGCTGACGTAGGCGTCACGGATTTCCCGCCAGGAGCGACAGCGAGATGCAGCCCCTTACTAAGTCTTACTAATCACTCACAAGCGGCCAGACTCTTAGTATCCAGTGTTCAAGGGATATCCCACCAGACTCAGAGGCTACGCCGGAGAGTTTACGCTGGCCTGGCAGCCAGCTGGGCAGTAAAGCTCTCTCACCTAAGAGCAGTACAGCCAAGCACCATCAATTGGTCACCAAAGAACGGTCGCAGGGGGCCGGTCAGGCCATTACGCGTTAGGAATGGGCTTAACGGGGCATTAGCCACACTCCATTCATCGCGCCCCTACACCTGGGACCCCTTCATCCCAGTCTCTCACAACCTACGAGCGTTAAATGGTGTTATTTATAGGGGTTTCAAAGCCTCTCTTCCCACGTATGAGGTAGCAGTAGGGTCCTAATAGTAAAAGAAGAGAAAAAGACTTAATACTAAAAGAAAAGTTTTTTTTTTTTTTGCAGTCACAGGAGAACATTCTTAACTTAAGCTAAAAGGACAGAGTAGGGGTGGGATGAGGTCCTAGTAACCCACGGGACAGGATTGCACAACAGACTTCACTCGCCCTCCCGAAAGAGAGAGATCCTAAAAAAACTGGCAGCCAATTTCTCTAGAATCCCACGACTCGGGACCGGAGGGCTGTCACACCAAGTATAAAGTTTACAACACCCAGAAGGAATGTGCATAACCTTTATACCCCCTGCAGAGAGAGAGAGGAGAGAGAGAGAGAGAGAGAGAGAGAGAGAGAGAGAGAGAGAGAAAGAGAGAGAAAGAGGAAGAGAAAGAGAGAAAGAGAAAGAAAGATAGAGAGAGAGAGAGAGAGAGAGAGAGAGAGAGAAGAGAGACTATACGTTTTATGGCAGTAGCAGTTTGCCTGTACATTCTCGTTTGTTGGGGAAGGATTTCGTGATATTGGAAGATATATTCGCGTATGATCGAGAAACACGTTACCTATGGTTTATGGTGCCTTGGAAGTGAATGATATTTGAGCAGATAGAATAGTTAAAAACAAAGATGCACATTAAGCATGTTCTCGTGCGAGCTGAAATGACCCACATCTGTGAGGTATATTTTAAAATGCGTAACTTATCTCGAATCTTGGACATCAAAGATTTGCTAATAAAGAAATAAAACATGTGCGTATATATATATATATATATATATATATAATATATATACATGAGAAGATCGTTTATGGCCTGTAATTAAATTGTTGTTGCAGAAAGATAAGAAAAGCTATTGTCAGTAGACAGACAGACAGAGAGAGAGAAAGAGAGAGAGAGAGAGAGAGAGAGAGAGAGAGAGAGAGCTGAAGTTATAGTACCTTGAATCATAAAAGTGAAGGATATTTGAGCTATAGAATAGATAAATTTAAAATCAAAGAAGTGTGATGAATTGGGTTGTTAAGCTCTATAGTATAATTTAAAACGCGTATCTTATCTCGAATCTCTGATTTCCAAGATTCGCTAATAAAGAAATAAAACACATATATATATATATAAATATATATATGAGAAGGACTTTATGGCAGGTAATAAATTTTGTTTTTAGAAAAAACACGATTAACAGAGTTATACACAAAACAACGAAGCAATTCTTGTTTATAATGCTTTTAAACGGGGAAGTGTATATAGATATATGAGACAGAGAGAGGTAAACAGAGATACGAAATGAACGAATGTTGCTATAACGGGGTCTAGCATTTTTCCGAGTTGAGCGAAGTTTTAACACCCCGTACGAATTGTTCTCTGGCTGGCACCCGTGCCGGTCTCGAACCCGATTTTACCGTACGAATTGTTTTACTCCCCGCCTTAGACCTACGGTGTCATTAGGATACCCTGGATATCGAAGACTGGGCCGGGCCTCGAACCCGGCTCCTTTTAACGCACATAAACAGTGTGTACACTCTGATAGCGCGTGACGCACGTATAGATGTACACCACCCCATGGCTATCACCATGGTTACCAGCCGATCCGGGGTCTCAAATCCAATTTATTTTTTAGCATTAGGCCATGACTATCACCATGGTTACCATTTTTATTCTGGCGAGGGTGTTGTTCTTTTTTCCGTACGATTTGCTTTACATCCACCTTGGACTGACGGGGATCATTAGGGTAACCTGGATTTATTTTTCCCTACGAATTGTTCATTTATTTATTTATTTATTTTCCGTACGATTTGTTTTACACCCACCTTGGACCTACGGGCATCATTAGGGTACCAAGGGTAGCGAGGGCCGGATCGGGTCGCGAACCCAATTTTTTCTGATCATTAGGGCACCCTGGGTAACGAAGCCCAGGCCGGGGATCGAACCCGCCACCTTTTAACGCGCGACGCACATGTACCCAGTGTCAACTGATGCCCGGAGGCACTGGCTGATGTGCCAACTGGCTGATGCCCGGAGGCACTGGCTGATTAAGCCCCCTGGCTGATTAGGGGCCCTATAAGAGAGCGGCGGCACGGCTGAAGACCTCATATGCACCTGGCAGTAGCCGGGTGAACATCTCTCTTCCTTTGTCTTAGGTTAGGTTCACTGCAGCTTGGAGGATAACTCCAAGTTGCAACATTCTTCCTCCCACATTTTGGAGGGTGCCTTGCAACAAAAGGGGGTGGGGTTGGCACTATTGGGTCCCTTGCAACAAAGGGGGTGGGGGTTGCACTCTTGCACCATTGATCAATATTTGCAATTGCATTTGCACTCTACCATTTTTCGCCCACACTACTAGTGGGATCTATGAAACAATAAAGCATTCTTGTGGGGTAATTTTAAATTAGCGCTATTTTGTGTATTGAAACTAAAGTGGATGTCAGCTCGCTCTGTATATACCGGAGAATCACCTTTATACAGTATACCCACATTATATTTGTTTTAACGCTCTCTGTCTACAGTACACTTTCGGAACTCTTCTTTTCTATAATTAATACGAATACTTTATTACTTAAAACATTTACTACTGGAAGGTAAAGTTTCGGAAAAAAATTCGCCTACAGACCTAAAATTTCTAAAAAACAAAAGAAAACTACTAATCAATAATGCCTGCCTTTGTTTTTTAAAATTTTATTACTGTCACCAAAAGGAATAAAATATAAAAGGAAAAGCAATATTACCAATTTGCAATTTTTTATGTTTCGAAAACATTTATATATCTTGTCCAACGTTTTTCCGAAACAAAGAGAAATGGTTGAAGAAAATACTTAAAACTGTACCTAAAACGTGAAATAATCTCCCATTATAGTAAGAGTTAATCCCTTCATTTCCTGGTGCTGAAACAAACAAGATTGATCTCAACTACAGAAAATCCTCCCACAATTAATCCAATTAGGATTACTTACCAAACTTCTCCGACGAAAATCCGGTCTGTGCTGAATAAGGGTGGCCTGTCCGTGAAATCGGATATTTTCGTGGCAGTTGTAAATGGTAGTC
>JAJOZX010001898.1:137500-145000 GCA_023014485.1 Bathynomus jamesi | reverse complement strand
ACATTCCTCATTTATAGTCCTAAATACCGTTACGAACGATTCCCACATATATATATATACACATATATATATATATATATATACTATAGAATAGTAAATACCTGGAATAGTTTGCCGGTAGAAGTAATTAGTAGCACGTCCATAAACATGTTTAAAAATCGATTAGATGCGCATGTTGATAGAAAGGGTATAGTTTAAGGTAGTAAAATTAAGGCTTTGTGGGGATAGATCCCACAGCTCAACACAAGTGTTGTGGGATATAGGGAGGCAGCGTCTTGGGTTAGGGGATACTCTCTGTCCTTACACACCCCATTTAAAGAGATTTCTCTGCCGAGCGGTGCCCCCCATAGTACTGTGAGGTATTGAAAAACTCATGATCTTCACTTGCCCCACAAACACCTTTAAATGGGAGACCCATAATGGGTGCACACATATTTCTACATTACTGTACAGTCTTTACAGCCACACCTACACTTTTCTTCGTAAATGTATATATTGTAATGTATATGGTTGTAAATTTTGACTTGGTCCGCAATCGATATGGACCGTGACTTGATGGATACCGTAATGAAATTGACTGGATTCTTTGGATCTGATATATTTGCATGTCCGTTATAAATAGATATAGAGTGTAACATTTGTGGATAGTTGTCTATTATGACTTGATCCTCTGGATCCAGAGATTCTATCTTTAGTTTTAAATCGATAATTAATTAGTTTCAAATTGATAATTATTTAGTTTCGTAAAAATTGGTCGTTGCCAATTTACCGGCAGTTTTTACATAAATTTCTTATGTTCATGTGGTTCGGAACCCACGTAAAATTGTAGGTCCCCTCCGCCACCAAGGAGGACATACACAATACACGATTACGAACACAGTTAGGTAGACCAGCCATGAGTGGATCCTAGGGTCTTTGTTGGTCTGAAACATTATAACATATATAATATATATATATATATACACATATACACACATATATATATATATATATATATATATATATATATATATATATACACACACACACATATATATATATACACATATATATATGTAAAAATGAAATGAATAATGAATATTCATTTTTACATAAGAACCAAAATCGCTTAACGCGAGTTTGGATAATAATTTTACTTGTAGCTTCCTATTTTTTGTTCGTGTCACACCCCTACGATCTACCATATCTATGGTTTAGTCGTATCCATTTTCCATTTGTTATAGAAGTTATTATAATTAATTATGATTGTCTTGCATCTCACCCTCGACCCTAGATTATACATACACATTGCATATAAGAGGATTGGAACCCGTAGTTGTGCTACTTAGTCCTTGATACCCACTCTGTCTTTAATTCGTTTCTTTTAGGTCCTCCCAAATAATGACTTACAGTTATACTTACAGTTATACTGAATCACGTGTTTAGTATTTGGACATCTTCCGTATTGAATGTATGGTAAATTCCTTAATAATAATAATAATAATCATAATAATAAAAAGAAAAAAACTTCATTCTCTATACATCATTATTTATGTTGTTTCCTACCAATTGTCTACTGATACCTATCAACCTATCAGTCCATATTTTACGCGCGTCTATATTACGCACACAACCTATTCTGTTACTTACATGTAAAATACGTCCACATGTATTTTTTTCTTTTTTTCTTTTAAGTGCGCTCACCCCTCACAAGATATTCATAAATGCTTGGGTAGGTAAGTGGTCGAATTCGCGAATCACAGCAGAATTGAACGTTTCTAAGATAAACAACATCTTTCGCTCTGATCCAAATTTATAACATATTATAATGTAATATAACATTACAGTGCCCGCGAAAAGTATCCGATCACCCTTGAAATTTGTATTTTTTACATAAAAAACAATGTTTAAATGTATACTAACCTTATATTAGTATTTTGTCATCTGTCCTTTGGTTTGGATGACTTGTTCTAGACGTTTTGGCATGGATTTAATCAAGTTTTGACAAACTTCCACTGATATTTCCTTGCACCATACCTTTTTGATGGCCTCTTGTAATTTTTCGACTGAGCCAGTGTCGTGGCATTCAACCTTATTTTTTATTATTAGCCACAGATTTTCTATCGGATTGAGATCTGGACTATTACCAGGCCAATCCAAAATATCAAATTTATTGTAAGTAATCCATTTTGTCACTATTTTGGCCCTGTGACATGGTGCACCATCATGCATGTATGTTTTTGTCCTTTGGATTGCCATTGCCATTGGAAGTTTATCCTGTAGCATTGCTAAATACCGTGCACCATTCATAGTTGTGTTCTTCGGAAGAAAATATAAGTTTCCACGCCCATAGTAACCGAAACAACCCCAAACCATCACACTTGGAGGGTGTTTCATTGTCTTTAGGGTGTATTTAGGGTCCATCCTATTTGAGCCAATAGGCCGGCGAACCTTTTTTGGACAACTTCTGAATGTCAAAAATGTCGACTCATCGCTAAATAAAACCTTCTTCCAGTCATCAACAGTCCAATGAATGTATTTTTTACAAAATGCGACACGTTTTTTACGCATTTTTTCATTAATGAACGGTTTCTTAGCAGCATGGCGAGATGGTAATCCGAGTTCTTTTTGGAGCCGCTCCTGGATAGTTCGTTCAGAAACACCAGATAACAAATTATTCATATTAAATTTTATTTCTTTCGCAGTTATTGTTGGGTTTTTCAATACTAAACGTTTCATAAGTTTGTCTGTTCGCGAATTTTTTTTCTCGGTCTGCCAGATCGTTTTTAGGGACTGGCGTGGTTAGGCCACCATTGTTCTTAGCCCGTGAAACCCATAAATTAACAGTAATTTGGGATATGTTTAATTCCTTAGCTATCTGTCTCTGTGATTTCCCACATGCATGCAAAGCAACAATAGCACCTCGACAATCACTCTTAAGTTGTTTTTTAGCACACATTATATATAAATTTTATTTACACCACTTTCTGTAAAAAAAAAAAAAAATCAAGAAATTTACACAAACAGTGAAATCTGACAAATTTGAGACACAGCCACCCGCAACGAAGGCTACCAGAACACTAATTTGAGAATGCGTTGGATAGCTCTCATATCAGCGAGCAACCTCAAAGTTACCAGATGTCGCTAGAACAAATAGAAAGTGAATTACGTGTCTCTGAATATCAAGGGAAAATATTGTATTTTCTTGAGTGATCGGATACTTTTCGCGGGCACTGTATGTTGTATATAAATTATCTTGTCATGTCTCATGTACTTGTGTTGTACTAATAACCATATATTATAACCATATATAAATATATAAAAACTGTAAGAATGGTAAACGACGTAATGTACTTCAATGAAACTATAATTGAATGTAATGACTTTATATATAATGTAAGAATGTACTTTAATAGAACTGTAAGGGACAATCATAAGCGAATGGGAAGTAATCCATAATCGCAATCATAATTGTAATAAACCCAAACGAAAATGTACTCAGTCGTGTACTTCAATTGTACTTATGTACTACTATGAAATGATATCGCCTTCAGAAATGAAGATTCGGCAAAAAAAAAAAGATGTTTTTATTTTTATTTATTTTTTTTATATTTTTATTTGGAATCTTTCAAACATCTGATCGTGTTTAAAAGGGGGGAAACTTAACCTCCAACTGCCATCCCCCAACATTCAGGCTTATATTATACATGTATTTGTAAAATGAAGGACACTTCATTACGGCTCTCTGCTTTGGTCACTGCTAAGACTCCCTTGTTAGCAGCTTCGCTGCGGGGAGGGGGCAGAGGCCCCTTGCCTCCTTAATATTTTTGGATTCCGGCCTGAGCCATGGTCGAAAGAGGTCGAACCTCTACCCCTGTAAAATTCAGACCACTACCTGTACATTTTGAGAAGTAAACTACAAAAAGAGAAAGTTTTTTTTATCTTTTCCTTCGAGCCTTGTTCTACAATTAGAAAGTTATAGAAGAAAAGTATATAGAAGAAATATCCGTTGCTGCATCCTAACCAGAACCCCCCGTCGATTCCGAACCACCCAGGGCCATAGACGGAGGGGTTAACAGAGTGGCGACCCTGCCAGGATAAGAAAAAGATTTTTAGAAGAAGATTTGTAGAAGATTTTTACAAGAAGATTTTAACAAGAAGATTTTAACAAGAAGATTTTAACAAGAAGATTTTAACAAGAAGATTTTAACAAGAGGCCACTCCTTGGCCAAGATAGAAATTACCCTGCATCAGGATAAAACCAGTTGACCGGCGTGTCACGACTTCCAGTTCGTAACATCCACCCTTGAACCGGTGTGTCACGACTCCAAGTTCTCCACGCCGAGTTTTCATCCAAGAAGAAGTAGCCAGCAAGACGTCTTCAGGACACGTCTCAAGGATTTCCCCATAGAAAATTTTGTTAAGTACAGTTTGTTTTTTAAGTAATTTATAAACATTTGAAGTCATTATTATTAACAGTTAATATTTACTATGGAGCCAGAATTTAACACAAAACACAGTGAACATTTCAGACACCAGTGATACATTTTTCTTAGTGAAACAGTAATTTTTACAGAGTTAATTGTAACACAGAGAGTTAATTGTAACAGAGTTCATTGTAACACAGAGAGTTAATTGTAACACAGAGTTAATTGTAACACAGAGAGTTAATTGTAACACAGAGAGTTAATTGTAACAGAGAGTCACAGAGAGTTAATTTCAAAGAGAGTTAATTTCAAAGAGAGTTAATTTCAAAGAGAGTTAATTTCAAGAGAGTTAATTTCAGAGTTATTTTCACTGTTATATTCAGTATAGAATAATTTTATCTTATGTATCAAACATAATAGTATCGTACCTTCGTGTACATTCGAGTGAAATGTTGTTTACATTTTTTTTATTTTTTGTTTGCAATTTTTTTCAATTACTGAATTGAATTGACTTGCAAATTAAGAAAGAGAGAGTTTATAGAGAGTTTATAGATTTAGAGAGATACTTGAAGTAATTTTGAAGTCATTTTTTTTAAGTCATTTTTTTGAAGTCATTTTCGAAGTCAGTTATATTCGAAGTCAGTTATATTCGAAGTCAGTTATATTCGAAGTCAGTTATATTCGAAGTCAGTTATAAGTCCCAAGTCATTTCAATGCAGTCAATTGAATTCAACTTTTTCTTTGTTGTAAAAGAGAATTAAATTCAACCTGAATTGACCGGTTTGCGTCTTTGGTTTAACTTTTGTTTTGCTTGTAAGAAGGAAATTGACCGATTTGTCTTCTTTTCATGCCATTGTTGCGTATATAAATATATAGGTAAAATGACATATTTTATTGTTGGCAACCAAAACCGTTTTTACAAATGTTGGTAACGAGTTTTATAATTATTGCGATTATATGATGACAGAAATAGTGTAATAATTAATCGATCACGTACCTAATTTATCTTGCTCTGTACGATCGGGAAATTTACCCGTAGGACCGCACATACCCTAAATTTCAGTTGTGTTTATTCTTTTTTGTCATTTAATTTTAATAAACTTCTACACAATAAAACGTATGTATTTATCATATGCAAACAAGTTTTCACACTAAAATATCAAATAATTCAAATTCTATCAACATTTAACGAAAGAGTATAATTTTTCTACTTAACATGCAAAAATTATTAAACCTTTTTAATATTTTTTTTAGTATATAAAAATAATTTTTAATGTAAAATTTACCTGAAATTATTAAAAGAAAAGATTGTTCGATATGCTTCCCTTCCATTTCAATAACTTTTTTATTCTTGGCCGAAACTCATCTAAGGTTCGATTTACTTTTATTTTTAAGAATATTATAAAATTATGTTTAGCTCATTAAAATGCATAAATTGATTTCTATTGTTAATTTGTATTCTTAATTTTCTTAATTCAATTATCGTAGGGATGCTTCTGGTTAATGTTAATGGTTATATAGTTCATAGTTAGCTACGAATGTTACTAGTCGAATTTAATTCCATCTTCAAAATTTAATTTTTAATACCGCTAGATTTACTTTCATTAATTGTAAGGTCCTCTAAGTACATTTCTTTTTATTACCTTAATACGTGTAACTGATTTAATTAAATACTTAAATACTACCTTGAACTTAAAGGATTTTATAATAATAATAATAATAATAATGATAATAATAATAATAACAAGAATAATTGACTCAAAAGATTTTATAACCCTAAACCCATCTTAAATTATTATACATTATTTTTAAACTTTGTTAATTCAAAAACCTCCCAAATCCCTACACATACACACGCATGTATGCGCACTATATATATATATATACAAACCTTATGCTAAAATCATTGGATGTCACAATAAACTATTTCATAGCGTGTAAGTGCTAACTATGCTATTTATATAGTCCTACGCATTTTTGCTTACTATATATAAATTTTTGCTCAGGCGTTTATTCAGTTAATTTAAAAATCCTCTCAGCTAATCTGTCCCTCAAAATTATAAGATACACACTTTGTATCTAATACACACAAATACACACTAGACCACAGGTCTATACATCATCCATTACGTAATTCGATTTTTTACCTAGAATAGTCAATAAAAATTAGCTTATAGATTGTACGGTGTACGTTCTCCCTTTTATCTACTCTATTCATTATGTACATAATTTATCCCACAGAAAAATAAAATTCTGAAATTTTTTTTTTAACCATATCATTGTTTGTCTAACTTAAATGTTTGTCTAAATTAAAGTATTAATCTTTGAATTTTTTATATTATATAATAACTCACTTGTTCTGTAAAAAAAATTGTAATGTAAAGAAAAATTCATCATCTAACTTGAAGTAGTTAGGATGTTATTTTCTCATTTGTATTGTATTAATGGTACCCTATTAGATTATTGTATAAATATCATTTTTTTTTTTTTAAAAAGGGAGAGCAATGTAAAAATGAAATGAATAATCAATATTCATTTTTACATAAGAACCAAAATCGCTTAACGCGAGTTTGGATAATAATTTTACTTGTAGCTTCCTATTTTTTGTTCGTGTCACAACCCTACGATCTACCATATCTATGGTTTAGTCGTATCCATTTTCCATTTGTTATAGAAGTTATTATAATTAATTATGATTGTCTTGCATCTCACACTCGACCCTAGATTATACATACACATTGCATATAAGAGGATTGAAACCCGTAGTTGTGCTTCTTAGTCCTTGATACCCACTCTGTCTTTAATTCGTTTCTTTTAGGTCCTCCCAAATAATGACTTACAGTTATACTGTACGTATGACATAATGTGAATAACTATGACGTCATAAAGTAACTTAATTCTCTTCACGTTTTCCATACCTTGAACACTGAATCACGTGTTTAGTATTTGGACATCTTCCGTATTGAATGTATGGTAAATTCCTTAATAATAATAATAATAATAAAAAGAAAAAAAACTTCATTCTCTATACATCATTATTTATGTTGTTTCCTACCTATTGTCTACTGATACCTATCAACCTATCAGTCCATAT
>JAJOZX010001898.1:85000-132500 GCA_023014485.1 Bathynomus jamesi | reverse complement strand
TCAGTATCCCAAAAACTGACAAATTGATTTGCGATAGAAACGCGTTCTTTGAAGAACCACCACAAGGGGAAAGTATAACGGATTTCGACTTTACGACGGATGATATTACACAAGCCATAGGGAAACTAAAAACACACTCAGCGGCAGGACCGGATAAATGGAATGCCACACTGATCAAAAACTGCAAGAATGCAATCGCTGAGCCCCTATACTGGATATGGAGACGATCATTAGACACGGGAGAAATACCGGGCATCCTGAAGAGCGCGAACATAGTCCCAATATATAAAGGAGGAGATCGATCCCAGGCCAAAAACTATAGGCCAGTGTCGCTTACATCTCATCTCACTAAAATATTTGAAAGAATAGTTAGACAGAAAATCTATGACTTTTTGGAAACTCAGAAAAAATTCAATAATAACCAACACGGGTTTCGATCAGGCAGATCATGCCTATCACAACTAATGGAACACTACAACAACATTATTGATTCACTTGAAAGTAATGAAAACTATGATTTACTATACACAGACTTTGCTAAAGCGTTCGACAAGTGTGACCACGGAATCATAATACATAAACTGAAATATATGGGAATAACAGGAAAAGTAGGGAAATGGATATATAATTTCCTTAGTGAGCGGAGGCAAGTCGTTACAGTACAAGGAGTATCTTCATCAGAATCAGAGGTCCTCAGCTCCAGTACCACAAGGAACAGTATTAGCTCCACTACTCTCATAATCATGCTAACTGACATAGATGAGGACGTTACCAGAGACAGCACAGTAACATCCTTTGCGGATGACACAAAGATCAGTAGAAAAATAAGAAACCCAGAAGACATAGGATCTCTACAAACCGACATAAACAAAATCTACAAGTGGACTGAAGAAAACAATATGAAGTTTAACACCGAGAAATTTCAGCTATTACGGTACGGAAAAAGAGAAGACCTAAAGTGTATGGAATATTATACCCCAAATGGACAGGAAATTCAGAGAAATTCCAGAGCAAAAGATTTAGGGGTTGTAATGACAGATGATGCGAAATTTGAAACACAAAATAAGATAGCAGTAAACAGAGCAAAGAGAATAACGGGTCAGATATTGAGAACCTTTAAACGAAGGGATAGGAATGTAATGATTCCTCTACTGAAAACTATGATCATACCCAAATTAGAATACTGCTCGGTCCTAACTTCCCCATATAAAAAAGAAGACATTAGACAGCAGGAGGGGATCCAAAGAAGCTTCACAGCCAAGATCAATGGGTGCAAAGAACTAAATTACTGGGAAAGGTTACGAGAACTAGACCTATATTCACTGGAAAGGAGAAGAGAGAGATACACCATTATTTACACTTGGAAAATAATGGAGAAACTAGTCCCTAATCTTACTCTGAATCCCATAACTCCCCAAACAACGATGGAAAGTAGAAGCGGTAGACTGTGTCGTATTCCCAAATTGAGGGCGAGACAGGGTACATCCTTAACCCTGAAAGAAAATAGTTTTGTAGTGAGAGGACCAAAACTGTTTAATCAGTTGCCCAAAGACCTAAGAAACACGAAGGGAGTTGCAGTGGAAATCTTCAAAAGAAGACTAGACGCCTGGCTCAGAACAATCCCCGATGAGCCGGGCGTACGTGGCTATGTGAGGTGGAGAGCGCAAGAATCCAACTCACTACTTCACCAGGCCAACTCGAGAGGAGGGGCGACAAGCTTGACCTTCGCGAAATGAGAAATCATCGCGCGGAACCTTTGTAAGGTTGTAAGGTAAGGTTATATATATATATATATATATATATATATATATATCCACACACACATATATATATATATGCATATATATATATATATATATATATATATATATATATATATATATATATATATATATCCACACACATATATATATATATATCCACACACACATATATACATATACACACACACACAACATATATATATATATATATATATACACACACACACACACATATATATATATATATACACACACACACACACATATATATATATATATACACACACATACACACATATATATATATATATATATATATACACATATATATATACACCGGGTGTCCGAGAATTATCTGTACAATTTTTGGCTGTTATTAAAAGTCAACCATGAAGTGTAGAAATTCGTGTTGTCCCATTTTACAGAGAATCTCATTAAGTTTTTTCTGATACCACGTTTTGACAAGTTTTTTAGAAATGTACGCGGGTGACAGACATTGATGATTTAAAAGCAAGAATCACAGCTGCTATTGAGCGAATTGATGTGGATATGCTGCAGCGGACATGGCAACATTTGGAGTATCGATTGGATGTTTTACGAATCACTGATGGTGCACATATCGAATGTTTTTAACAAAGTTACTTTAATAAAAGAAACTTTTGAAAATACAGATTCTAAATAATCTTGTTTAAGAATTTTACGTGTTTTATCAAGAATTTTATTAAAAGATGAAATTGTACAGATAATGTTCGGACACACTGGAATTTCTAAAAAACTTGTCAAAACTTGGTATCATAAAAAAATTAATGAGATTCTCTGTAAAATGGAACAACACTGGAATTTCTGCACTTCATGGTTGACTTTTAATAACAGCCAAAAATTGTATAGATAATTCTCGGACACCCTGTATATATATACACACACACACACACACACACACACACATATATATATATACAGGGCGTCCCAAAAAAATGTATACACACTTTAACAGCTGATAGCTCAATTGATGTTTCTTTCTTTCCAAGTTAAACCCATTAGAATTAATAATGGCAGTCAGACTAAGCTTTGAACAAAGGAAATTCATTCTAAAATGCTACTGGAAGTGTGAAAACGCAGTTGAAGTGCAAAGACAGTTTAGGAGGGAGTTTCAAACAGATCCACCAACGCGACTTACCATCACTCGAATTAGAGATAAGTTTGAAGCCGATGGAACTGTTCAGAATGTCCACAAGAAGCGTTCCGGAAGACCACGGACATCGACAAGCCCCACAAAGCAAGAAAGAGTACTGGAAACGTATCACCAAAGTCCAAGAAAATCTGTGCGGCAAGCGAGTCGTGAGGTAGGAATTTCAGAATCGTCTGTCCAATGCATTTTGAAGCGCTGTCAATGGAAAAGTTACATTCCAAGATTAGTCCATGCTATTAATGAAGATGATCCGGACCGAAGAGTGGAGTATTGCGAGTGGTACTTGGCACGATGTGGATGTGGATTGGAAGAAGGGGTTTCGTAGAATACCCTCCGCGTTCACCAGACCTCACACCACTAGACTTTTTTTATGGGGATACTTAAAAGACAAAGTCTACGCTCTAAAACCTGCAACAGTCGCTGAATTGAGAGCAGCCATTGAACGAGAATGCACACAAATACCAAACGAAATGTTTCGTGATGTTTGCGATTCCATTGCTTCGCGTTATCAGCAGTGCCTGGACCAGAACGGACGTCAATTTGGAAACAGGCGTTGACAAAACAATTAAATAATGTCTGTAGATTCTATTACATTTTGAAAATGAAATGTATTTTAATAAACACTGCCTTTATAAGTATTTAAAGTGTGTATACATTTTTTTGGGACGCCCTGTATATATAATTAAATATATCGTTTAGATATACAACCAAAAGAATTAAATGAAACACCATTACATCATTCTGTTTATTTAGACGAATTATTGGGAATAATTTCATGAAATATATAGAAAATAAATATACAATCAAATTAGTACATTCTAGAGACATTTTTAAAGAGAAATATATATATATATATATAATATTTAGGAGAAATCCAATGACAAGGAGAAATGTAAATGCCATGAAAAGTCTTCTTTAATGCGCAACGTTTCGAGCAATACGCTCATCTTCAGGCTGTTTAATAACAATGTGAAATTAAAATCAATATTGAATGAAAAACAAAACAGAAAATTTCTATAACCTATTCGTAAAGACAAATTTTAAAAGACTGAGAAAAGAGGGTTAAATTCTAAGTTATACAGATTTACATATAAAAATTAAGAAGCTATTTTTAAATACATATAGTAAATGTGAAATTAATACACTGGAAAAATTAACAATAGTACACTGGAATAATGAACTACTACCTTACACTGCAGTATCCGAGGCTGACTAATTTGAGCAGAGCAGAACGGGAAACAAGAGATGGCGAGGGCGATTGGGGAAGGGGGATTATAAGGAATTGGGGAAGGAGGAGGGATCATAGCAAATTGAGGGACGGCTGATGAGTCAACATTAGACTAGGGGACAATGCTTTAATGAAAAGCGATTCTAAAATTCTTAGTGAGTTGGGACAAGTATTACAACCAAGAATTTTAAAATTGTCTAAAGTGACATCAATTTTACATTTATGCTGTGTTCGCGAATACTCGAGCTTCTTTAGTTTTTAAAATTTTACCTGTTCGGCCACTTATTCCCATATGCGAATAAAATCTAGCCCTGAGAGAGCGAACAGTGCTGCCAATGTAATTCCCAAGGAGACACCTAGGGCAGGTAAATAAATATACAACACCGCTACGCAACGAGTCAGGGGTTCGATCCTTCGCTGAGAAAAAGCTACCTAAAGACGTTTTATTAATAAATATGATGCGGAAATCAGTATGATAAAAAAATTTCCTTAACAATTTTGTAAATTTAAGCTTAAATTCCTTATTCAAAGGACCCATTTCAGGTACCAAGAAATATTTTATATCCTTCGGCACTGTAATACATGGAAGTTGAGGGCTATAAACATTATTTAAGAAGGATCTAATTAGTTTGTCTACATATTGAACAGGAAAACTATTATTAGTAAAGTATGATCTTAGATTATTAAATTCATCATTAAGTAAGGTAAAATTAGAGGTCAAATTATATCCTCTGAACAGGAGAGTTTTAATACAAGACATCTTATAGTTGAAATCAGTAAAACTAAAAAAATTCATGCCCAAACCAGTGAAAGTGGGTTTCCTGTAAACTGATGTAGTAATAGAATCACCGTTTTTCGAAATTAAAAGATCTAAGAAGGGGAGGGAGCCATTTTGCTCAGTTTCCATTGTATACGTTATATTGGGGTGCAAAGAATTTAGGAAGTTAAAGAATTGTTGCGCTTGTACCGCATTATCAAAGACTGCTATCGAATCATCAACGAAGCGTCGATAGAAAATTGGCTTGAGATGAGTGGGAGATTGTCTAAAAATTACACTTTCTAAATGAGTCATAAAAAATCAGCTGCTAACGGTCCGACAGGTGATCCCATCCCTACCCATCAATTTGTTGGTAAACCTTATTGTTGAAAGTGAAATAGCATTGTTTGAAGACCAATTCTAAAAGTTCCTTAAAATGAGACAATGAAAAACCATGAAAATTATCAACTGAGCTAAAAACCCTATCTAAAATAATGGCAATAGTTTCAGATACAGGTACATTTGTGAAAAGTGACTTTACATCAAAACTGACAAAAAACTTTTTTGAATCGAAGTTTTTACCAAGGAGGTCTTTTTGGAATTCAAACGAGTTATTTACAGTGTAAGCATTTTTCGCAAAGGGGGACAGGAGACGAACAACAAATTTTGCCAATTGAAAGGTGGGTAAGTTATACGAAGCTAAAATAGGACGGAGAGGTGTTCCAGCTTTATGGATTTTAGGCAGACAGTATAATTGAGCAAGATTAGCACCAGATGCGAACAACTGAGAGTAAGTATCATTTTTATTATCTTTAAGGACTTTAGTCGTGACAGAAATCTATTAACCTGGTCTTCTAACCTTACAATGACTTTATTTACAGGTTCTAGAATTTGTTTGAATTTAGTAAGATCACTTAGGATTTCATTAGTTTTGTTTATGTAGTTTATGTTTATTTTGAATAAATCGGACTACATAAACAAAACTAATGAAATCCTAAGTGATCTTACTAAATTCAAACAAATTCTAGAACCTGTAAATAAAGTCATTGTAAGGTTAGAAGACCAGGTTAATAGATTTCTGTCACGACTAAAGTCCTTAAAGATAATAAAAAATGATACTTACTCTCAGTTGTTCGCATCTGGAGCTAATCTTGCTCAATTATACTGTCTGCCTAAAATCCATAAAGCTGGAACACCTCTCCGTCCTATTTTAGCTTCGTATAACTTACCCACCTTTCAATTGGCAAAATTTGTTGTTCGTCTCCTGTCCCCCTTTGCGAAAAATGCTTACACTGTAAATAACTCGTTTGAATTCCAAAAAGACCTCCTTGGTAAAAACTTCGATTCAAAAAAGTTTTTTGTCAGTTTTGATGTAAAGTTACTTTTCACAAATGTACCTGTATCTGAAACTATTGCCATTATTTTAGATAGGGTTTTTAGCTCAGTTGATAATTTTCATGGTTTTTCATTGTCTCCTTTTAAGGAACTTTTAGAATTGGTCTTCAAACAATGCTATTTCACTTTCAACAATAAGGTTTACCAACAAATTGATGGGGTAGGGATGGGATCACCAGTCGGACCGTTAGCAGCTGACTTTTTTATGACTCATTTAGAAAGTGTAATTTTTAGACAATCTCCCACTCATCTCAAGCCAATTTTCTATCGACGCTTCGTTGATGATTCGATAGCAGTCTTTGATAATGCGGTACAAGCGCAACAATTCTTTAACTTCCTAAATTCTTTGCACCCCAATATAACGTATACAATGGAAACTGAGCAAAATGGCTCCCTCCCCTTCTTAGATCTTTTAATTTCGAAAAACGGTGATTCTATTACTACATCAGTTTACAGGAAACCCACTTTCACTGGTTTGGGCATGAATTTTTTTAGTTTTACTGATTTCAACTATAAGATGTCTTGTATTAAAACTCTCCTGTTCAGAGGATATAATTTGACCTCTAATTTTACCTTACTTAATGATGAATTTAATAATCTAAGATCATACTTTACTAATAATAGTTTTCCTGTTCAATATGTAGACAAACTAATTAGATCCTTCTTAAATAATGTTTATAGCCCTCAACTTCCATGTATTACAGTGCCGAAGGATATAAAATATTTCTTGGTACCTGAAATGGGTCCTTTGAATAAGGAATTTAAGCTTAAATTTACAAATTGTTAAGGAAATTTTTTATCATACTGATTTCCGCATCATATTTATAAATAAAACGTCTTTAGGTAGCTTTTTCTCAGCGAAGGATCGAACCCCTGACTCGTTGCGTAGCGGTGTTGTATATTTATTTACCTGCCCCAGGTGTCTCCTTGGGAATTACATCGGCAGCACTGTTCGCTCTCTCAGGGCTAGATTTTATTCGCATATGGGAATAAGTGGCCGAACAGGTAAAATTTTAAAAACTAAAGAAGCCTCGAGTATTCGTGAACACAGCATTAAATGTAAAATTGATGTCACTTTAGACAATTTTAAAATTCTTGGTTGTAATACTTGTCCCAACTCACTAAGAATTTTAGAATCGCTGTTCATTAAAGCATTGTCCCCTAGTCTGAATGTTGACTCATCAGCCGTCCCTCTCAATTTGCTATGATCCCTCCTCCTTCCCCAATTCCTTATAATCCCTCCTTCCCCAATCGCCCTCGCCATCTCTCGTGTTTCCCGTTCCTGTCTCTGCTCAAATTAGTCAGCCTCGGATACTGCTGTGTAAGGTAGCTAGTTCCATTATTCCTGTGTACTATTGTTAATTTTTCCAGTGTATTAATTTCACATTTACTATATGTATTTAAAAATAACTTCTTAATTTTTATATGTAAATCTGTATAACTTAGAATTTAACCCTCTTTTCTCAGTCTTTTAAAATTTGTCTTTACGAATAGGTTATAGAAATTTTCTGTTTTGTTTCTCATTCAATATTGATTTTAATTTCACATTGTTATTAAACAGCCTGAAGATGAGCGTATTGCTCGAAACGTTGCGCATTAAAGAAGACTTTTCATGGCATTTACATTTCTCCTTGTCATTGGATTTCTCCTAAATATTAAATTGAAGCTCTGTAGAAGCAACCCGCATGATTATATATATATATATATATATATATATATATATATATATAAAAAATAATAGTATAAGAAATACACAAGTTGAATGAGGAATATATATATATATATATATATATATATATATATATATATATATATATATACAATCAAAAAAATAATATAGTATAAGAAATGCACAAGTTGAATCAAAACTAATAATAATACAATACAGTTTAAATGAGGAAAATATAATATATATATATTATATATATTATATATATATATATATATTTATATATATATATATATAAAATAATGATAGTATAAAAAATACACAAGTTGAGCGAAGAATATAATATATATATATAATCAAAAAATGATAAATAAACATCAAAATAATAGTACAGGAGAAATCTATATACACATTATGTTCTACAGTACTGCGCTTAACTAACATACTAAACTCACACGTGGTCGAGTCTACAGTTACATCATTGTTGCTTTGCACTATGCAATAAATACGATTTAACATTATTTCACCGCTCAAGTTATAGGGAGTCCTATACTCGATGTAAAGGGCCTTCAATTCGTTCAATACTATTTTTGTGCCCAGTTTACATTCGGTTGGCAAGTTATCTTTAAAGAAGGACAGAATACAATCAAAAGCACTCAAAAAGAGGGCATCGTTAGCCACATCATCATTATTAAATTGAAGTTTGTAAATATTCCTTTCAAATCGAGGGTTTATTTTTGCCGATCCGAGCTTTTCAATCGTGAACTCTTCTTCACAATGCATAGCGGCAGTTGAAATAATCTTGTAAGTTGTAACGACAGATGCTCATTATATAAAGAAAATTCTTCAGGATGAACGGTGTAAGTGAGCTCAACCCTGTACCGTTCAAGTGCTTTGTACCAAAGTTCATGATATTTCAAAGAGTCTAAACCTTTTAAATTAGCATCTAGCTCCAGACCATTCTCGTCTTGTTCAGTCCTACACTCGGTAATCCCGTCGAGCAGAGCGGTGTATCCGTATTCAAGAACCGTATCAAAATAAAGCATATCTGAAATACGCGCGTCTAATATAGGCTTCAGCTTGCTGAAACCGACGATTTCAAACATTCTGTCGAGGATGAATCGGTTTCGCGTAGGATCAAGAACGTTATTATCAGACGCATTCTTCCACATCAGCCGTATATCAATGCATGGCTGATCACTATTTATACAACGTACAAAGAATGGCATATGAGGGGGTATCACTAATCTGTTCTCTTCTTGTACCTACACCTGCAGGTATTTTATAACGATCCTCGCTCCCCTCCACTTCTCAACTATCACGAAGACTCTATTCATCTCCTCAGCACTTAAATAAACAACAATCTTTTTCACTGCTCATGACCTATAAATGTTAATTCTCTCTCTCTCTCTCTCTCTCTCTCTCTCTCTCTCTCTCTCTCTCTCTCTCTCTCTCCTCGCAGTACTGAATAGAAGATTTGTCTGTTCCTGACAGAGGCAGAGAAAAAATGTTGGCACGATGAAATTCATGCATTTCCAGTTTCTGGTGTGTGCGTAGGCAGCTGGGTATAAGTGAGGTCTCGAGTATGTGATAATTTACAGATGTAGTGGTAATTTTGTTTTATGAAATAACTCTTTTGGTACCTCTGAACATTAAAAAGATTATATTAAAAAGTCGAAACACTATTTGTACCTTGGTTAACCTTTGTTTTCCTCCCACGAACCTGGTCTCGTCTTTCAGCAATGCTAACTACTCCACCGCCGAGATGCAGTGTATATATATATATATATATATATATATATATATATATATATATATATATGTTACAGTCAAAGTGTGTCACCAGCCATTTCTCGTAATGGCTGAAGCTTTTAGTCATTTCGCGAAATGACTAAAATCTAAGCCGTTACGCGAAATGGCTGAAATTCCACCTTGGTCATTTCGTGCAAGATCATTTGTCCGATTTGGTCAACTCTATGCCCTTGACAATTGGTTAGGTTAAGTTGTGTTATTTTCGTTAGTTTTAACGAAAATAACACGACTTAACCTAAGCAATTGTCAAGGGCATACAGTTAACCTAACTGGTCCTTCAATGGCGGACATCGGAATAACATTGAAGGTCCGGTTAGTATTTGAAAACCTCTATACTGAAAATTCGAATGTGTTCAAATGTTCACATGTGTATTTGAAGAGTGTTTCTCACTATTTGAACAGACCTGTGGATATATGTATGTTTTAGCAGATTTAATTAGTTAAATAAAGGTTTAAAATTTCATTGTGATGTTTGTTATTTCTATGATTTCATGACAAAAGTTATTTTAGCTGTTTCACGAAATGACCAAGGTGGAATTTCAGCCATTTCGCGTAATGGCTGAAGATTTTGGTCAATTCGCGAAATGACCAAGTGAAACAGCCATTTCGCGAAATGGCTAAAAGTTTCAGCCATTACGTGAAATCGCTGGTTACACAGTTTGACTGTAAAATATATGCAATCTATTTCTATATTTTAGAAGCACCGAAATCCAAATTTCAATTTAATTGTTACTCCTACTTTTTCTATATCGAATTTTCTCTAAGAACTTCCGTTCTCAGAAGCTATCAATTAAGGAGTAACTAGTAAAAATAATTTTCAATAATTTCATAGTTTCGTAAAATTCTTTCATTCATTTTTTTTTGGGAGAATTGTGTGTAACTGACATTCGGGTAAAAGTCCATTGTGACAAACAAATTTACATTCACAATATTTTTTATATCGGCATGCAAGTCATTCCATAGTTTCAAGCCAATGAAAATGGGTAGTTTTTGAGATGAAGACAATCTAAATTGATATATAACAAGCTCTGATCTATTTCTGGTCTGATACGAGTGGATTTCTTGATGAATTACAAAATATCTATTTGCCCATTGTAAATAAAAATAAAAAGTGCCAGTTTGATTTCAACATTAAGCTTTATTAGGTTTAGCTCTTTAAATGATGCACTAGAGTGATCAAGGAAATCGCCATCGGATAAATAACCATATTGCTGTTTTTGGATGACAAAGATACAGTTTGATGCGTTGTTACCGGAGTTTCCCTAAGCAAGGGTGCAGTACGTTATATACAGAAGAACAGTGTTGGGCACTAACGCGTTAATCCGATAACAGTTAATTAACGAAGTTTACTTTTTTTAACGGACTATTAACGGAAGTTAATTTCCATGTATCGTTATCGGACCAGTTAACTTCCGATAACTCGATATTTAGTCTGTTAAAGTCCGTTAACACGTTAACTGCGAGGAGTCATTCACGGAAGATCACCACTCCGCGAATGAATTCAAACCGCCATAACTTCAGTCTGCCAATTCCGTCCTCTGCCGCAGTGGAACGGCTCTTCTCTCTCGGCAAGGACATCCTGAGGCCCAAGAGGTCAAGACTGGCAGTTGGGCCTAACTTTGAGAAGTTGGTCTTTCTGAAGGGCAACCAGTACATTGTGTCATAGTCTTTAATAAATGTGCCTAAAATTTAATTTTACCTTTCAGTTCCCGCCATAATAATTCTCTGGTAAATTAAAATTTAGTGTTTCAAAACATGTAATCAGTACATTTTTTATTAAAAATAAAAAAAAAGTTATTAAGCAAAAAAGTTGCAAAACTTGATAAAAATACAGTTAAACACCTATTTATTGTTGGATTTTGCATAAATAAACATTTTCTATGGGTTTTAAAGCTTTTTCCTTGATTTTTTTAAATGTTAGTAAAGAAATAGTTATCGTTAACGGATTATCGTTAACTTCCGTTAACTTTGTAGTAAAATTATCGGATTATCGTTATCGGAGTTAAAAATTGGGGTTAACGGATTATCGTTATCGAAGTTAACTTTTTGGTTAACGGTGTCCACCACTGCAGAAGGACAAGAGTATGATAAAGAGTCAATAAAACCTGTTTAGGGACTATATTTCTAAGTTTAAACATTATAGCAACGCTCCTTGAAATCTTTTTCGCGATATAATTTACATGATCACTCCATTGCAAATTTTTATCTAGCATTACACCAAGAAATTTTTTTACAGTACACTCCTTTATAGCGATTTCATTAGCATTAAGTTCATCAAGATATACATTTCTTTTGTTAGTAAAATCATGAAATTTGTTTTACTGGTATTCAGGAAGAGTTTATTGGTGGTCAACCATTTTATTACACTGATGAATTCTGAAATAAATATATTCTTAGCTGAATTAACATCTTTGCAAGAAAAATACACAGTTGTATCATCTGAAACATTATGAAGTTCAGTATATCAGATGAGCGTGAAGGTTATTTATATACAATAAAAATAACAGTGGACCCAGAACTGAGCCCTGTGACACCATGTTTGACAAGCGCTTTAGTTGAACAAGCCTTATTTACTGATACAAAATTATATCTATTGGGCAAATAACTTTTAAACCAATTACTGATTGCTCCTCTAAAGCCGTAACAATATAATTCATTAAGTAGAATATTATGATCTATTACATCAAACACCTTAATCAAATCCATAAATATTGATATCATTATTTCTTTATCTTTCGGGGTATTTGCAATTTCCATAAGATTTAAAATAACCACTTCCGTTATTTTATTATTACGGAAGCCATATTGATTTGGAGATAATAAATTGTAAGATTCTAAATATCGCTGCATTCTACTTTTTACAATTTTTCGAAAACTTTGCTGAACACTGATAATGAACACTCCGGTCTGTAATTTGTCGCTAGTGTAGGATCACCCTCTTTAAAAACTGGTTGTTATATAGCCAGTTTTTAGCATTGATGGGAATATTCGTTTGGAAATACTTTGATAAATTAACCAAAGTTACAGATATCTTAAATAGTTTCAATATAGGTGCAGGAATTTTATGAATGTTATTTACCAACAATATTCCGCACCTCAGTTGAGGTAGCAGGAATAAAAGAAAACGAATTTTGTGGGCTGGGTTTCATATATCCAGAGGTGAGTGATCATTATTTAGTAACTGTGAGCGTACCTTATTCGCTATTGAAGTAAAATGTATATATAAAGAGTCTGCCACAGAAGTATCATCAGTAATTTCTTTATCATCAACATTTAATTTTTCTATTGAATTTTTCTTAATTTGGTTTCCGAGAACCCTTTTTATGATTGCCCAAGTCTTTTTCATGTCTCCTTTATGTTTGGAAAATTGATTGTTATAATAGTTATATTTTGCAATTTTGATTATTTTAGTTAATTTGTTTCTGTATTGAGTATATTGTACTTTAGGAATTTTGCTTTGTAAATGCAATTTAAAATTTATCTCTGCTCTTTATTGAAGTGATAATTCCTGGAGTGATCCATGGATTTGCGATACTTTTGGCGAAACTGTTTTTCTCCTTAAAGGAAAGCAAATATTAAAATATGGAAAAAGGTGTCATAGAAGAACTGAAACATATGACCTGGGTCATTCATAGGTTCGTCATAGTCAAATCGAATATTTTCTACAGCCCCAATAAATTTTCTTTTGTTAATCTCCGAGAATATTCTGTAATCATTTAGTTGTTTTAACCCGAACAATGTTGTATATAGTTTAAGTAGGAAAATGATCACTGATGTTTGTGGTTATAATTCCAGAAATTTCGAGGGCATTGCTATTTACAAATATATTATCATTCGTAGATTCTGTTATTTGATTATCATAGATGCAGTTTCGAGGGAGTTTGGTAATAGTGTGACTAAGATAGAAAGAATTCATTAAGTTTAAAAATTTATGAGAGACTGCTTCAGATTGCAAATTGATGTTGAAGACACCCGCAACTATGGCATTCGATTTATGGAACTAGCATAAATAACATGTTATCTCAGTGAATTAAAGGCTATTGATATTGTTATTATTAGTTGGGGTATATATGCATAAATTAGAAACCTACATAATTTCAAATGAAAGGTAAAGTTGCAGGAACAAAAAGTTTGCCGAGGAATAGGTAAATATATATTTATATACAGGGTGTCCGAGAATTATCTGTACAATGTTTGGCTGTTATTAAAAGTCAACCATGAAGTGTAGAAATTCCAGTGTTGTCCCATTTTACAGAGAATCTCATTAAGTTTTTTCTGATACCAAGTTTTGACAAGTTTTTTCGAAAATCCAGTGTGTCCGAACATTATCTGTACAATTTCATCTTTTAATAAAATTCTTGATAACACACGTAAAATTCTTAAACAAGATTATTTAGAATCTGTACTTTCAAAAGTTTCTTTTATTAAAGAAACGTTGTTACAAACATTCGATATGTGCACCATTAGTGATTCGCAAAACATCCAATCGATACTCCAAATGTTGCCATGTACGCTGCAGCATATCCACATCAATTCGCTCAATAGCAGCTGTGATTCTTGCTTTTAAATCATCAATGGCTGTCACCTGCGTACATTTCTAAAAAACTTGTCAAAACGTGGTATAAAAAAAACTTAATGAGATTCTCTGTAAAATGTGACAACACTGGAATTTCTACACTTCATGGTTGACTTTTAATAACAGCCAAACATTGTACAGATAATTCTCGGACACCCTGTATATACTGTATGTTATCAAAATAAGCCAAAATCACTATTCATTTTAGTTTTATTTTGAAAAATGTACCCTACTTTTATTGAAAACAAAAGATGCAAAAGTTCCTAATTCGTAAACTTTTGCCTTTAAATGTTACTTGTTTCTGACGAACCTTTTTCCGAAATTGTACAACAGTGATTAAAATTCTTAAAAACTAGCATACTTTTTGCGAAAAAAATAAATTTTTAACTAGTCTAAAATAATGTAAATGTACACAAATGGAATTACTTAAGTAGTTTGCTTTAGCAGTAATAAATTTCAAAACATTTATAAGCTTCATACAATGGAGTCCAATAGGTAGTGAAAAAAGTGGAATATTTAAAATATCTCAAAAATAAATTAAAATAAATCATTCTAAAGATTGCAATCTAATAAATACTTTCCATCGATGTTCAGGATTTAATACAGGGTTTAAACTAGATTCAGTTTCTTCAATTCGTCTCTGAAACCTTGTTCTGTCCCGAGCGCACTCTTCCCAAGGACCCCTTCGACAGCAATCAATAGCGGGATAAGTTTGAACATTATCACAGAATTTAACTTTTGGTAGCGTACTTACAACCCAATCTTTTTCAATTTCATCATTCCACCTTTGGTTCACAATTTTCAACTCTTCAGTTTTATCAACGCTATTTCTATCATCACTTTCAAAGTCACTGCCGGCGGATTGTTCGGCAGTGGCTGGCGGATGATGATGGAGAGTCTTTCTTTCTCTTTTTCTGAATGAATGTTAACCCACGAATGATAGGTTTTGCTACTTACTTAACCCCTTATTTTCCTCTTTTAACCCCCTCCTCTTTCGTTTCTCTCGGGCTAACCTTAGAGTGGATCTTAGGGTCTTTGTTAGCCTTAGCTTCTGTAGATCTGTAGATCATGCAAACAATGACGTACGTTAGGTGACAGGAATCCCTCCCCTATCGAAGTTTTGAACCCTTTCGCCCATTTGGATAGGGACGTGAACGAGGGGGAAACGATTTTAATTGGGGACGCTTCAGTGCGCCATATGGACAAAGAGTTCGTTGAACGGCATCCAACGAAGAGGAGGAGGGTCTGTCTCCCAGGGACCAGGGTTGACAGAGTTAGAGACGAAGTGGATAGGAGTGATGTTGCTTCCCGTCACTCGATGTTGGTGACGATGGTAGTGGGCAACGACTCGTATAGGCCCGATACGAGAGTGCCTGACCTTTTGGAGAGATATAGGGGGTTAATTAGGTCCTTGAAGGCGAGGTCACATAGGTCTTTAGTTTTAGGTATTACCCCTAGGCACGGTTTGGGTCTTTGGATTACGTCAAAAACGATATTTTTTAAAACTAAATTAAGAGAGATTTGTGCTGAGGAAAATGTACCCTTCGTAAAGCTGTGGTCAGAATTAAGTGATCCTAGCCTTTTTATAAAAGATGGGGGTGCATCTTAATGAAATAGGTAATGCTAGGCTAGGTAGGTTAATTGACGAAAACGTTCGGAAGCTGTATAGGTCGAAGCCTTCTTTAAACGTTGTAGGTCCTGGAAACGCAGGGCCCGACGTGAAAAATAGTATAAAACGCCGACCAGTGGCAAAAAATAACTTAAACGTCTTTTATTGTAACGCGCGTAGTATTAGAAATAAATTAAACGAATTTAAGGCGATAATTTATTTTGGCAACTACGATATAGCTGCTATCACTGAAACGTGGTTAAATACCATGACTCGGAACCTGTTGGGGGAACTTGATATACCGGGTTTTAAACTCTTTACTAATGATAGGTTACATAGGATTGGTGGCGGCGTTTTGCTGTACATTCGTAATTCCCTTAGGGCTATCGAGGTTAAGATAGATTTTCCGGCAGCAATTAATGCGATATGCGTTGAAGTTAGGGCGCGTTGTATTAGTTTTAATTTTGTTGTTGTTTATAGACCTCCCGTTCAACCCCTCGATACCGATACTAGATTTTACTCACTTCTTGGTAACTTTATTGACAATCGGAATAGTATAATTGTCGGAGACTTTAACTGCCCTAATGTTAATTACGAGACTTTTACTGGTAATGAGGAGGGTTTGAGATTGATCGAGTTCATGGGAGATAATGTTTTACGACAGATGGTTACCGAACCGCGGTGCCAATATTTTAGACGTGGTGATGACGAACGGCGAAAATATAGTCGAAGGTTTAGAAGTAGGCGAGAGTTTAGGATGTAGTAATCATCAAATTATTAGGTTTAAGTTAATGATAGAAAACACTAAGGATAGTAACGTAATAGAAGTCCCTGATTTTCGTAAGGCCAATTTTGATAGTTTTGCGGATAGGATGAGAGGGGTCACTTTAACATATTGCTTCCTAAAGCATTCGGGAAGCAATATGTTAGTGATCCCTCCTGGGAAGCAATATGTTAAAGTGATTAACACTGGGAAGCAATATGTTAAAAAGAGAAAGGTTGGTAGGTTAGAAAGAGGTTGGTAATCTAGGAGATAACCTACCGACCGTAAACAAAGCTATAAATGCCCTAACCTGGCATTCTTTATATATTTAATATTTAATGTAGGTCAACTAAATGCCCGGTTAGGTCAACTAAATGCCCGGTTAGGTCAACTAAATGCCCGGTTAGGTCAACTGTAGGCCCTTGATGATTGGTTAGGTTAAGTCGTGATATTTTCGTTAGTTTTAACGAAAATATCACAACTTAACCTAACCAATCGTCAAGGGCGTACAGTTGACCTAACCGGGCATTCAGTTGACCTAACCGGGCATTCAGTTGACCTACATTAAATATATAAAGAAAGTGAAATGATGCAAAAAGGAGCTACTCAACTCGCACTTGTGGCAAATGATGTGGAGTGACCGATTCTCCCGAAATCCATTTTTTACTTTGTGTGACCATATAGCGCAACAATTCTAATACATTTACTTTCAATCTAATATTTTAACATGTTATGATTTACTTTTTATGCCTTTACTTTATTAAAGCGAACATTTTTTATCGTACTGCTTATCCTAAATATTGGGAAGCAATATGTTAAAGTGATTAACACTGGGAAGCAACATGTTAAAGTGATCCGATGAGAGTAGTGGACTGGGATAACTTATTTATGGGTAATGACGCAAATTTGCATTGGGAGGTTTAAAGATAGTTTCTTGAATATCGAAAGGGAGTTTATTCCTCGTAGGCCCAAGCGCGCTAGAAATTATGGTTGTCGTGAATACGTTTTATTATTTATTATACTTCATTATTTACTCTACTTTCTGCTCTCTATTGCATTTATCGCTTGCTTTCTCTGTACTACACTCGTTTTCACTGTACCGTATAAATTCATGGTAGCCACGCCGAGACTATGAAAGCCGTAACAACACAAAGGGGAAGGGGGGTTCATTAACACTCTTTTTAAAAGCTTGTTAACACTTTATTTAATTCCTAGAATGATTTAAGTAATTTGAGGGGATGCGAGTAGGAAATTTTACTATAATATTTTACGTCGGAGAGGGGCACAAACAATTAATTTAATTTTAAGGTTACATGACCCCAACTTTACGCTTATCGCGCTGCCAAATGACTGACTCTTTTTGGGGGTAGTCCGCTCTGTAGGCCTCTGTTCAGGATTGCCAACTCTTCCCATTTTAAACAATTTAAATCTAACAAACATACTTTATCGTAATTTCACAATTATTAGTAAATTTATATTAAACATTATAATCTTAACTAAACAAAAATTAATATACTTAACTAGGCATTACTACATGGTAGGCCCAAGTGGTGGACTAGGGAAATAGGCGAGTTCATAAGCGAGCGTAACAGAGCGTATAGACTTAAAAAGCGCAATGGCACGGTAGCTAACGTTAATAGATATTTCGAGCTTCGACGTCAGGTTAAAAGATCAGTTAAGAATGCTAAGCGTAATTCAAAGATACTTATAGCTGCGAATAGTAAACATAACCCAAAAAAGTTTTTCGATTACGTGAATAATCGTAAGCCGATAAAAGCTAATAGAGGCCCTCTCGTGGACGCTAATGGCGCTTTGGCTTCCAACGCTCAGGCGATGGCGGGTATTTTTAATAACTTTTTTGCGACAGTTTTTACCGTAGAAGTCGTCAATAATGTCCCTGACGTGGACGATATCGTTCCATTTAGCAGCGAGACTATTTTGGATGAAATAACTGTTTACGAGGGTGAGATTGCGCATTATATCGATAGGCTAAAAGCAGTGGCGGCTCGTGACTAAAAATTCTAGGGGTGCTGTCTCTAAGAATGGGTTGAAATAATTACAGAAATAAAAGGATGAGCATTGAGCAATGAATAAAAGTTTCAAAAGTTATTGAAAAAGTTATTCAGTGAGCTCATCCTTATATTGTTCTTGATTATTTCAATTGTAAATAAAAAATTTAGGGGTGCTGCAGTTCCGCAGTGTCTACCGACGAGCCGCCACTGGCTAAAAGTTAGCAAGGCTCCAGGCCCTGACGCGTTTAATCTTAGACATCTGAAAGATTTGAAAGACGTTATCGTAGGCCCCTTAACGAAGATTTTTAATAAATCACTCGAAACGGGGATTATTCCTGAAGATTTCAAATTAGCTAACGTCACACCTATTTTTAAAAAAGGCGACCGCACAGTAGCTAGCAATTATAGGCCCATTAGCTTAACGTCAATTGTCGGTAAATTTTTGGAATCCGTAGTTAGAGATCATATCATCGATTACTTAGAAAGTCGCGATTTGATTAATAGTAGTCAGCATTATATCGGTACGCTAAACGTTAGCAAGGCTCCAGGCCCTGACGCGTTTTATCTTAGACATCTGAAAGATTTGAAAGACGTTATCGTAGGCCCCTTAACGAAGATTTTTAATAAATCACTCGAAACGGGAATTATTCCTGAAGACTTCAAATTAGCTAACGATTGACGTTATTTATTTAGATTTTAAAAAAGTGTTCGATACAGTTCCGCATAGAAGATTAATTGCGAAGGTTAAAGCGCACGGTATACGCGGTCAGGTAGCTAACAGGTTAGAGGAATGGCTTCGTGCTAGGAGACAGAAGGTCGTTGTTAATGGTAGTGAGTCGGGGTGGTTGGATGTAGGTAGCGGTGTTCCACAGGGTTCAGTGTTAGGCCCATTTCTATTCGTAATTTACATTAACTACATAGATGTAGGATTGACTAGTAACGTGTCAAAATTCGCGGACGATACTAAAATAGGCGGTAAGGTTGTTAACGAAGACGATAGAAATATGCTCCAAGACGATGTAAATAGAATTATGGAGTGGACGGATAAGTGGCAGATGCAATTTAACGTAGACAAATGTAAAGTTTTGCATACAGATTCTCGTAACAACAATTACACGTACACGATGGATGATAGAGAGTTAACGAGCGTTGACGAGGAATTAGATTTAGGCGTACGCGTATCTAAGGATTTAAAAGTTAGGAACCAGTGCCTGGAGTCTTGCGCAAAAGCTAATAGGATGTTAGGCTTCATAGCGCGTAATTTCGAATTTAAATCGAAGAATATTATATTGCCCCTTTACAAGTCCCTAGTCAGGCCTCACTTAGAATATGCCGTTCAGTTTTGGTGCCCGTATTTGCGTGAGGATATTGATAGGTTAGAAAGGGTTCAGCGTCGTGCCACGAAACTAATTCCGTCATTGCGCAACAAGCCTTATGAAGATAGGATTAAAGAGTTAGACTTGCATTCACTCGAAACTAGGAGATTAAGGGGGGAGCTTATTGAAGTTTTCAAAATCATTAATAAAATCGATAACGTAAATTTTGACAAATTGTTCACTTTCGATAATAGCAATACTAATAACGGATTTAAGTTGCGTGGCAGACGTTTCATTACTAATATCGCTAAAAACTTCTTTACGTTTAAAGTAATTGATAAATGGAATAATCTTCCCGCGCCCGTCGTGAACTCTACCAGCGTTAATGTGTTTAAGAACCGTTTAGATAGGCATTTTAAAAATATTAACGTTGTTTAAAATAAAAAAACAATTAGCAACAGGAGCTCTCGGGGTGGTGGTCGAGAATGTCTGTTAACGATAATGCCAGCTTGTGACATGCCAGCGTGTGATGCCAGCAATGAAATTATTATTAAAAAAAAAATTAGACTAACACGAACGTAGATGTACCTCGTAACGTAAACTAACCCACTTTCTGTTTTACTTTACCTACTTCTTTTTCTTTCTTATCCTCTCCTTATTTGCATGTCTGTAACTCTCTTTACTTGCATGTCTGTAGTTTGCATGGTATGATAGTAAGCTAAGACCGTGTTTGCATGGTTTGTAAGCGTTCTTATTTTACTTCTTTTCATCTTTCACTCCTTTCCTATTCTCTTCGACTATTTTTCCGACTTGTCGGCAGTGGCCGGCGGATGATGATGGGGAGTCTTTCTCTCTCTTTTTCTGAATGAATTTTAACCCAAGAATGATAGGTTTTGCTACTTACTTAACCCCTTATTCTCCTCTTTTAACCCCCCTCCTATTTCGTTTCTCTCGGGCTGACCTTATAGTGGATCTTAGGGTCTTTGTTAGCCTTCGCTTCTGTAGATCTGTAGATTACTCTCAGAATATTTGAGACAGTTTTTCCTTGTGCTGACAATGAACTGGATTTAACTGATGAAGGTACATTACACTGTTCCGAACCTTCTGAATTATTCATATTTGATGGATATACGAGAGATTATACAACTATCAGATAAATCGATACAAGAAGCATTTGACGTTAAATCTGGCTGGTTCATCGGAAGAAGGTTATCAGTAGTTTTCTTACAATATCTTATGTATTAGATTTAACTTGTTGACAGTTATTAAAAATAAGGGTGCTAGTATCTGTGATAAGAATAATTATAGACCAATAGCGCTTGCCAGTATACTTTCTAAGGTAAAAGAATATGTAATTTATAATAGGATAACTACTTACTTGCAGACTTATGACAATCAGTTTGGCTTTAGAGTGAAACATGATACTGACATGTGTATTTATATGCTAAAGGAAACCGTCCTAAAGTACAAGATGTCAAGCAGCAATGTATATTCCTGTTTTTAGGATGCATCAAAAGCAATTGATAGAGTTAACCATCACAAGCTTTTCAAGAAACTTTTGTGTCGAGTGGTTGCTAATTATATACTTAGAATACTTACATTCAGGTATACAGAGCTGACCATGTTGGTAAGATGGAAAAGCACTGTATCACCAGGTTTTAAGGTAACTAATGGTGTTAAACAAGGAGGTATATTATCACCCTATCTTTTCTGTATATACATGGATAACCTTACCAAAGAACTAAAAACTGCACGTACTGGCTGTGTCATTGGAAAGGAAAAATTAATCATTTAATGTATGCTGGTAACCTTGTTCTCCTGTCATCCTCTCCCCATGGGATGAGAGTACTATTAGAGATATGTGAACAATATGGTATATAAAATGACATCAGCTATAATGTGGCAAAGAGTCATGTAATTACTCAGAGCTGCGTGATGAACTCGATATTGAGAGGCAACGTAAAAAATTGTATGACAAGGTAACATGCTAGTAAGGAAATTTGGTATGTGTTCAGAATCAGTTAAAACTTAAACTTTTTAGAACTTACTGTACTGCATTGTATACATCCCATCTGTGGTGGAACTATACAAAAACTGCCATGAATAAACTCTCTGTTGCTCATAATAATATTTTTCGTATGCTATGTCGGGATCCAAAATGGTGCAGTGCCAGTTTACTACGCGTAACCTACCTACCAGCCAAATGTTAATCCGGAAGAATATATATAATTTCATTACTAGGGTCCAAACCAGCTTTAATGTTATTGTACAATGTCCGGTCTTCAGATACTGTGTACCTCTCACCTATATGGGAGTCTTGGTTCAGATAACTGCCGGTTTACAATACCTTATTTTTGTAATGTAGCAAAGATTATATATACATATTAAGTTGTGTTATAATAAGTGGCTATGTTATAATAAATGTTTTAAGTGTTATAAGATGTCTCATGTAATAACAATATACATAAAATTGTCAGGTAATTAATCAAACAGTATGCCAGTATACAAGGTTAAGTGGCTATGTTGGCCTTATTTTTGTATTAAGTTCAGTGTATACGTAAGATTGTACTTATATGTTAGGTTAAGTGGCTATAGATTGTGAATGATCCGAATAAAGATGTTTTGTTTGTTTGTTTGTTTGTTGAAGGCACATCACATTGCTCCGAAACTTTTGCAGTATTCATACCAGCATCCGATGATGACCGTGATTTACTTATAACACTATGAGGTAAATATGGTTGGTTGATTTTAACCCTTTAAGGACTGAATATGCCAATTGCTAACGTTTCAAATACACGCATTCATAACTTAACCCTACAAAAAATTCAGGGCTGAAAGGGTTAAGAGGTTCATTGATAAACTGTACAGTAACCAATTTATCTTCACTTTTAGACTCCAGAAAACTCCCTTCGTCTTTTATGAAACCAAATTCGGATTGAGAATTAACGGGAGCTCTCTCGCCCATAATAATTGCACCCATTATACAGTACTTATTTTTAGCCAATATATCTTGCGACTTAGGTTTAAAATTCAGCTCTGAGTCTCTCATCGTTTTCGGAATGTATTCCGCAGCTTCCGGGTTTAATTTGTGTGGTTGTTTGTTGCAATAAAAATTAAATGGATCAACAACGTTGGATGGATATACCATGGGCTCATTGTAAAGTGCGGCAAAACTCCCATCTTGAACACCATAAGGAGGAAAACTCACTGGTTGAACAAATTCATTATTCATTTTATTACAAAGAAAGGAGGAAACGGGAATGTTTCCAGCATAAAAGTAAGACGCTCTTTGAGTTTAAAAAGGACGCCCTTGAAGGCAATTGAAATGTTGAATAAAGCCTTTATTAACAGTAGTCATCATAGGTTTGTTAAAAGTATCCAGAGTGAGTGAAATCACATGCATAAGAGAATTTTCAGGTTTCGATACTTCAGTTGGCAAGCTTCAGAAATCTGGAATAGTGTGCGTGTGTGTGTGTGTGTGTGTGTGTGTGCGCGTATGTACAGGAATAGTCCTAAGCTCCGCCCCCTGTATGATCGATCAATAGCCAAGTGGCTCCTGCTACTACCTGGGCATATCTCTACCCCTGCGTGCTCAGTTGACCGCTGCAAGCCCTGGGCGTGTATTTGAAGAAATCTCACGTAGACGAAAAATAGTGCTGGCTACCTTTAATATTGCGTGCTCGAGTTTATGAAGTGGTATTCGATAAAGTGTGAAGATGTGGTGAACACTCAAAGATTTCCTATTCCACCCTCCTTTGAGACTTTTAAGGCTACATTGAACCGTGCGAAGATTGAGGAACAAGAGGTTCAAATACTCTAGGGCTATTCTGGCGAGAGCAATGCAGATTTTGTGGTACAAACGATGTAATGGACTATGTTGTGGGACTAAACTGCATAAAAGCTTACATATAGCATGAAGTGGAAGAAACAACACGTGCAGAAGAGAAGCAACGGTTATGGTTAGTGAGTCATGTTCATGAGTGGTGTGACAAGCTGTTTATGTCATGCTGCATCATAATGAGAATGTAAATCTATCCTGTCATAATGGATAGTCTCAAATACTTTTACCACTACATTAACATATATTATGACGAGGTTTGCAGTGAGGTTCTTTCGCGTTGGAACAACACCGTACATGATTCATCAATTAATAGTGTGACTCACTCCTCCACACCTCCCTTCGAACCGATCCACCCACCTGTGGCTCATAGTCATCTCAGAGGTTGAACCGACTGGACGAGCACTCCTCACAATAGAATACGATGGAGGTTCCTTTGAGCAGCATTCTCAATGCCGCGTACGATGTGTCCGTGACGAAGTCATTGCGCGTGTTCAGGCGTAAAAGTGCCATTAACTATGTACTTGAAACGACTTGTAGACAAACAAACTCTGGCAAATGATCGTTATAAAATACCTGCAGGTTTAGGTACAAGAAGAGAACACATTAGTGATACCCCCTCATATGCCATTCTTTGTACGTTGTGTATAAATAGCGATCAGCCATGCATAGATATACGGCTAATGTGGAAGAATGCGTCTGATAATAACGTTCTTCACCCTATGCGAAACCGATTCATCCTCGACAGAATGTTTGAAATCGTTGGTTTCCGCAAGCTGAAGTCTATATTAGACGCGCGTGTTTCGTATATGTTTTATTTTGATACGGTTCTTGAATATGCATACACAGCTCTGCTCGACGGGTTTACCGAATGTAGGACTGAACAAAGCGAGAATGGTCTGGGAGTGGATGCTTATTTAAAAAGTTTAGACTCTTTGAAATATCATGAACTTTAGTACAAGGCACTTGAACGGTACAGTGTTGAGCTCACTTACACCGTTCACCCTGAAGAATTGTTTCTTTATATAATGAGCAGCTGTCGTTACAACTTACAAGATTATTTCAACTGCTGCTATGCATTGTGAAGAAGAGTTCACGATTGAAAAGCTCGGATCGGTAAGAATAAACCCCCGATTTGAAAGGAGTGTTTATAAACTTGAATTTAATAATGATGTTGTGGCTAACGATGCCCTCTTTGTGAGTGCTTTTGATTGTATTCTGTCCGTGTTTAAAGATAACGTGCCAACCGAATGTAAAGTGGGCACAAAAATAGTACTGAACGAATTGAAGGCCCTTTACATCGAATATAGGACTCCCTATAACTTGAGCGGTGAAATAATGTTAAATCGTATTTATCGCATAGTGCAAGGCAACAATGATGTAACTGTAGACTCGATCACGTGCGAGTTTAGTATTTTAGTTAGTCGTAGTAGAACATAATGTGTATATAGATTTCTCCTGTACTATTATTTTGATGTTTATTTATTATTTTTTGATTATATATATATTCTTCGCTCAACTTGTGTATATCTTATACTATCATTATTTTTTATTGTTTATATATATTCCTCACTTAAACTATGTATTTCTTGTACTATTATTATTTTTTGAGCGTATATATATATATATATATATATATATAATATATATATATATATATTCTTCGTTCAACTTATGTATTTCTTATACTATTATTATTTTTTATTGTATATATATATATATATATTCCTCGTCCAATTTGTGTATTTCTTATACTATTATTATTTCTTAATATATATATATATATATATATTATATATATATATGTGTGTATTAGGGTGGCCCTTAGTAAATATAGAGAAAAATGAAAGTTGGATATTTGTTCCTCTAACCCCCCCAATTTGCTCAGTTCCTAGTAAAACCCACGTGTACAAAGTATTTTTGAAATCCAAGAATATTTATAGGTCGACCTCGTCCGTTGAAGTTTACTCAGGCATCCAGGACCCCTTTCTTTAACAAGAAGTATTAGCCGCTCGGTGGCGGGGGTCTCCTGGAAGCCTACCCCACTCATTGTCGCCTGGTTCGAAGTGCAAGTGTCGTCTTCTTGCAGTCCGGGAGCTGCCGCCTGTAATCAGCGACAACTTGAAGGAGGAATTGCAGCTGCTCCTCTCCACGAGTCAACTTCTTGTTGAACTCTTGGATAAGAGCTACTCCTCTCTCCGTTCGGTCGTTGACCACGGCGAAGCTTCCAACGACCCGCAGAGCTTTCTTGAAGGAGTCCTCCGCCGCCAACTCTCCGGATCTTTGTGAAGGAATTCATCCGGAAGCTGGAGGCGAGTGAAGAGGGCCTAGGTGTTTCTTGTCACAAAGTGGTCAAGGCCCTTCTTCTCATCGACGAAGGCACTCAAGGCGACTCTCGGACGCTTCGGCGGATGATCGACAGCATCTTGATCCAAGGTTTCGACCATAAGTTTCTTCATGGCGAAAGGTACTCTGTCGTCAAAGAAGGCCATCCCCACGAGCTCCTCCGACAGGTACCAGAGGTGGTGGGAAAGCTTCTTGCTGGTGGCAGTGGAAATCTCTCCATGTGGGTGGCGCACCAGCTCCTTCATGAGATGGAAGTCGTTGCAGCGGGCTCCCACCGCCTGAGGAGCTGTGTTCCATGCTTTCATGTAGATCACCAGGGCAAAAACCGCGAGATCACGCACTCCTGTCTCCTCCGATGGTGTCATCCGGAACTGCTCCCGGAAGAGCCACATTTTGATCTCGTATAGCACCTTCATCATCCATCGAGCGCTGCATTGCTCCGGGAGCTGTGAACTTGATTCCACGCTCTGGTGTGCCTCCAATGAAGATTGTACTGAGCTCGAGGAACTCCCGGTAATCGTCGCGAACATGAACCGTTTGTCTTGAGAAATCGAGCAGTTCGTCCCGTGAAGATGCCACTGAGCTCTCCACAGAGGGATCAGTTGAAGCTGGCTTGAATTTGTCTTGATCAATGAACTGCAATGACCCATGAACCTTTTGTACAGGAGTATCTCAGGTCCCGTCGACGATCCCCCGATGGTTGTCTCGAAAGCGGCTCCAATCACAAGTCCCAACACATGGTGCCGTCAGGCAAAGAACAGAAGATCTCTGCCAAGCTTCTCCTCGATGAGAGCACAGGCACCAGATCGATGATCTGTGTTCGAAGCTGTGGTGTCGAAGCTTAACGCCTGAACCCCGTCGTCGATCTTCCAGTCTTCGAGACACTTGACGACGGCCGCTGCTTGAGCCTCTCCAGTTCCGGATGGAAGCTTTGGAACACTCAAGAGTTGCTCAACTTCGAGGTCAGACACGAGGACAGGCAAGCGATCAACATGTTCTCGAGAAGTCAGATCCTTCATGAGCTTACCATCCCAATGAACGGTAAGGGGGATGTCGGTGGAGAACTCCTCCTTCAAACCTTTCGACTGGGCCGAACGATGGCGAGCCCTTTCTCTGTGATTGGAGTTCCGATTGATGTTCAAGTCGATGACATCATGGCCAAGGCTTTCAGCGGCCTCGGTAAGAACGTAGGTCGCATTTCTGGAGAAGATCTGCGTCCGGTCGAGGGCAACAGCCAGTTGACGTGTCATGATATTCTTCCTGGCTCTTTTTGGAGCAGACGCAGCGGCAGCACCCCCAACTGCACCTAACTTCTCCCGGTCATCATCCGTCTCCTCTGCCACACTTGACGATGAAGATGATGCCAGCACCGCTCGGCTGGTTGAAGCTTCCTGCTCCTCCTGTTCCCTCTTCCGTTGCCTGGCCTCCTGCTCTGACCTCTTCCGGGATTCCTCGTCCTTCCGGGCCTGTACCATATCCACAGAGCCGATGCAGCCTGGCCTCCCTTTCTGTCGCTGGGCCAGAAGGAAAGCCCGGTTCTCAGGATTCTTCATCAGGACCAGTGCATCTGCATGAGCGATGTCAAAGAGATCTTTCAGGCGCTCTTGAAACTCCTGTTCCTTCTGCTTGTTGGATGCACTGGTCTTGGTCTGATGGTTTTTCAGGGCTTTCCACTCCTCGAAGACCGCCTCCACCTTCTTGATGCAATGCTGGTCAGCTCGCGTTGGGATGCTGGCTTTATCCCATAACGCCTCCATGGCCTCTACTGTTTCGCGACTGGCGTCCTGGGTGGTCTTTTTCTTCTCCAAATGGAGGAACAGGAAATGCACAAAAGCTTGCCGATATGATTGCAATTTAGCGCCCTTGATTTCTGGCTCAACAGAACTGATGAAATACAACTTCTTTCTCGATTCCATCCTAAGGAAAGAAAAAAGGAGTGTCACATACAGCTTCCATGTATATGTACAACTTCCTGTATAATAGTAAAATTTCAACTCACGAGGGCGACCTCTAAATATTCTTGGATTTCAAAAATATTTAGCGAACATGTTGTTTCCTAGGAACTGCACAAATTGGGGGTTAAAGAAACAAATTTCAAACTTTCATTTTTAAGGGCCACCCTAATATATATATATATATATATCGTTTAAACTGTGTATGGAATGAACTAATTTGATTGTATATTTATTTTCTATATATTTCATGAAATTATTCCCAATAATTCGTCTAAATAAACAGAATGATGTAATGGTGTTTCATTTAATTTTTGGGGTTGTATATATAAAGATATTATTTAATTTTATTTATATATATATTTATTTATATATATATATATATATATATATATATATATATATATATATATACCAAATGGCAGGTTACGCCTTCTAAGCCGACTGGCAGATTTCTAAGCCAACTGTCAAGAATATCTGATACAGTGGGAAAACTAATAACTCTTGAACAGATAAGAAGACAATGATACGGTTTACTTTCCTTCTCAGCTCTTAATAGCCGATACTGAAAAATTTTACTAATTTTGTGCATCAGAGTTGAGATGCTTATGTAACTATGGTTCTGGCGAGATGTTTTTGGTTTATTATTAATAGGCAAAAACCGTGTAAAATAAATGGTTAGTCTCTGGTCTGACTATTTAAGATTGCTTCTTTTTTTTTCCTATTGAAACGTTGAGAGAGTTCTATTCAATATTTTTTTTTGTCTTCGATCCTAACCGTCTTTTGCAAATAAGAATTAGACTACCTTTATTTCACTCAGGCGCATTTCATCTGTTTAAACGAAATTCATTTTGAAGTGCCTAATATAAATTTTATTTTATTCACACTTAAATGTTACGGTAAACTGCGTTGATATGTGAATATAATTAATACTACCAATCATCTTTTAATAGTATTCGCCAACTATCACAGAAATTAAGGTGTTGTAAGTTGTTAGTGTGGACAGGCGAGAAATTATAAAAATGTTTGTGGAGGAGGGAGAATGGGGATCGGGAAGGTGGGGTGGGGGAAGTTAATCATTTAAGACATGGAAAGGTCTGAACTCAAACCCCCAAAAGTCGAAGGAAAGGTTTTCAGCTGGGTTGCTGGGGAAGAGAGTGAAGTGGGGGAAAGGGGACACCGATGATGCAGAAATGCTACATCAAATTAATTTGATTGTTGCTCGATAGATATTTTTCTTACTGAGAATATCTTTTCAATTTATGTAAATACATTATATACACTAAATATTCACAGGAAAAAACTGAGAAAAATAATTTTAAATGTTATTAGTAATTATCCAAAATTTATCCCTTTATTCGCAATTTCACACGTTTTGATTTCCGTTTTGGCGCTATTGTATACTATCAGATGTTGAACGACCTTGTCAGTTGTTGAGGTTAGAGTGCTGGGGAAGGTTGTATTCAGAGATATCTTAAAGTTTCATGAAAATCAGTGAATTATTACGACATAAACATCTCTGGTGCAGGTCTGCACCTTTAGCGGAAAACCAGATATACCTTACTTTTTAGGTAAGTGCTGCCAGTTCTTTAAATTTAATTTATTTTATGGCCACTATTACATTTTTATTATGCAATAATATAATAGTCACTCTGAAAATTTGCTTTCCATGTGATTATATTCGTAGAGAGCGGGTTCATATAAGGATGACTAGTATATTATTTCTTTGTTTGTTTTGTTTTGGTAAAATAAATATCACTATTTGCTTTCTAACGTAAATTTCTCATTACATGCTGATGGTGCAGATGTGCGCCAGTTCGTATTTCAAACAATAAACAATTTTTTTATCTTATTTGTTTATTATTACCTTAGTTAGAGTCCCATCTATCACATATAAAAATAATATACTTCTGACCAACATAAAGGGGCCCGGCGGTTAATGGGTTAAAGTGAAATTTTTTTAAAAATAATACGCTGGTTTGAATATTCATTAAATACAAGGTGTCCCAAAAGTCAGTTTATCGAGGAAAATGTTTTCTCCTGATGATTATTCTAAACATTATGACAATTTTTTTTACATCAAAAAGCCAGCATGTCTTCACGACCTTAAAGACTACATTTGTGAAGAATTTCAGCTCTTAAGCAATGATAAGGAACGATGTAAAGCAATTTGCCGGTCAACCGTTGACAGATACAAGATGTGCACCGAACAACATGGACGACATTTTGAACAGTTATTGTAACCAGAACTATTCTCATGTTTTTAAACATGTTTCAGATTTTTTTTTCTTTGTTTTCTTGTTTTGTAAATATATTTATGAAACAAGTTTTTTCTTTGTAGTAAACTCTCCTTAGGAGAACATTTTCTTCGGTAAACTGACTTTTGGGACACCCGGTATATACATATTAAACATTCAGTTTATATTGTTGACCGAAAGGATCCCCTCAGAGTTCTTTTAATTGGCAAGACATCTTCCTTGTTTGAAAAATTTTCTGATAACTATTGTACCCGAAACGACCAGACCTAGAGACAATCTTTATATATAAATCTTTTTAAACCATTAGTTAGACCCCATTTGGAATATATATATATATATATATATATATGGGAATTAACTCAGAATGGTTCCCTGAGTTTTCTATAATACACACAGACCATGCAGGGAACAAGGAACTCTTCTGGGAAAATTAAATCCACTATAGTCCGAATAAGTAATGGTAAATGACAAATACCATAGTTTTTCTTTTTCATGATGCAAGCCCGACGTGGGCAACGGGTCTCTCGCAAAGAGGTCCCATAAATATAGCTTCCCTCACCAGCTATCTGCAAAGCAGACAGGATCCAGCTTTGGGACATGGATCTAGGGTTTAAAGCAGTCTAGCCCCACTACATTTAGAACCTCAATATAAGTAAAAGACTCGTTGCATTCACGTCGGATTGAATAAATCAAAGAAAAAGGGGTAACTATTATATTTTTAGCCAAAACCAAAACTTAAACCTCAACTGGCAGAATTGAGCGTCCACTTTTCAAGGCACATAACATGTCCGTTTCATGATGCAAATGAACTCAGAATGGTTCCTTGAGTTTTTTATGATACACTCAGACCGTGCATGGAACAAGGAACTCTTCCATGTCCCAAAGCTGGATCCTGTCTGCTTTGCAGATAGCTGGTGAGGGAAGCTATATTTATGGGACCTCTTTGCGAGAGACCCGTTGCCCACGTTGGGCTTGCATCATGAAAAAGAAAAACTATGGTATTTGTCATTTACCATTACTTATTCGGACTATAGTGGATTTAATTAACCCAGAAGAGTTCCTTGTTCCATGCACGGTCTGTGTGTATCATAAAAAACTCAGGGAACCATTCTGAGTTCATTCCCATCATGAAACGGACATGTTATGTGCCTTGAAAAGTGGACGCTCAATTCTGCCAGTTGAGGTTTAAGTTTTGGTTTTGGCTAAAAATATAATGGTTACCCCTTTTTCTTTGATTTATTCAATCCGACGTGAATGCAACGAGTCTTTTACTTATATTGAGGTTCTAAATGTAGTGAGGCTAGGCTGCTTTAAACCCTAGATCGATGTCCCAAAGCTGGATCCTGTCTGCTTTGCAGATAGCTGGTGAGGGAAGCTATATTTATGGGACCTCTTTGCGAGAGACCCGTTGCCCACGTCGGGCTTGCATCATGAAAAAGAAAAACTATGGTATTTGTCATTTACACTTACTTATTCGGACTATAGTGGATTTAATTATCCCAGAAGAGTTCCTTGTTCCATGCACGGTCTGTGTGTATCATATATATATATATATATAAAAATGTGTTACCCCACCCCCATTTGCAACATTGCTAGTACACTCTATCCACTCGTATCTATTTATTTTTCTCAGAAGGTATGGATTTACACGATGAGTTTTAATAAATAAATAATTAAAATAAATAGTGGTATCTGGCACCCCTCCATATATAAATAAATAAATTAAACATCTGGCAACCCCTCTATATATAAATAATTAAAATAAACAGTGCTCTTTGGTAACCCCTCCATATATATATATATATATATATATATATATATATATATATATATATATATATATATAAACTAACAAATTCAATAGTGTTATCTGGCAACCCCTCCATATATAAATAAAATAAATAGTGCTCTCTGACAATCCCCGACCTTCTATGTAACAGATGTTGGTTCCCTGAGCTCTCATTATGCGTCTGGCGGAGCCAGGCAAACATGCTCTTTCTCTCTCTCTCTTCTTTCTCTCTCTCTTCTCTCTCTATTTCTCTCTTTGGTTAGGTATACCCCCTTTGGGGGGTGGGGCGTCCCAACTTCTCCCCCAAAGACTCTTCTCCTCCTTTCTCTCTCTTAGATTAAGTATACACCTTTGGGGGATGAGGCCGTACCAACTTCTCCCCCAAAGCTCCCCCCTTCATGCAACTTGGGGGTTTCTCCCTACCTCTTGTTGCATAACCCCCTCCCCCTTCATGCAACTTGGGGGGATACCCCCACCACCTTTTAGCATAACCCCCTTGTCGCAATACCTCTATCCTTTGTAACATTGATCAACATTTGCAACATTGGAATTGCATTCTCCCATTTTGCGCCCATGCTACTGGCCTAAGCCGACTATGATTAATCGGATTTAAATATAAAAGCGCTATGAAACACAATGCGTATTGCGATCACAACTTTCATCTAAAATCTATTTTAAAATGAAGCGCGAGGTTCCCACCTGCAAATTTTAAAACTAACTACTCTCTGAGCATACCAACTGGGATTTTAAAACTAGTTTCTCTCTCTCTCTCTCTCTCTCTCTCTCTCTCTCTCTCTCTTTCAGCAATTAATATAAAACGAATTTCGTTACTTTCCTGTTATCCCGGACCCTAGAATTTTTGCCAGTTTCCAGGCTTCAATTTTGACTCAGAATATTTTCGTTAAAACTAACGAAAATATCTCGTCTTAACCTAACCTTATCAACTAATTAAGTTAATTGAATGCCCGGTTGGGTAAACTGCACGCCCTCGATAACACTGGGCAACAACAACAAAATTTTCGTGTCCCAAGAATGAAAATACCTTATTCTTATAGTATTTTCTGTGCTGAATCCAAATAAGTTTGTAAAATTTCTCTATCAGGTCTGGTTTTTGTGTGACATGCAATTTAATTTTTAAAAACCCATATAGTTACATACTTATTAAAATATGATCGAAAAGACATACCTGTAGTTTAAAAAGTAGCTTGTTTTGATTTTCTGCTGTGCTTTGCCTCAGGCATGTCTCTCTTAAGAGTCCAGCAATAGTCAGCCAGCATACTGGGGCTCCATTTGCCTTGGTAACGGTTTTCCATGGCAGAAATATCCTGATGAAAACGCTCACCATGTTCGTCGCTTACCGCACCCAGGTTTTCCGGAAAAAAGTCCAAGTGAGAGTCCAAGAAATGAACTTTTAATGACATATTGCACCCCATTGCTTGGTAAGACTTAAGAAGATCTCCTACTATTTCAGGATAGTTTTCGGCCTTGTGATTTCCCAAAAAATTTGTGCAGACACTTTTGAAACTCTGCCACGCAGCTTTCTCAACTTCATTCAACTCTCCTTCAAATCTCTCATCTCTTAACAATTCTCTGATCTGAGGGCCTACAAAAATGCCTTCTTTAATCTTGGCATCACTAATCCGGGGAAACTTATTTCTCAAGTATGTGAATCCTATTTGCGCTTTATCCATCGCTTTAACAAAGTTTTTCATAAGTCCAAGCTTGATATGCAAAGGAGGAAGGTACACTTTCTCAGGGTCAACAAGTGAACTATTCACAACATTTTTCTTGCCTGGAACAAGTGAGGTGCGTTTTGGCCAATCCTTCTTAACGTAGTGGTTTTGTTTGTCCCTACTCTCTCACTCACATAAAAAACAACAGTACTTGGTGTAACCTAGCTGCAACCCTAGCAAAAGTGCAATGACCTTCAGATCTCCACAGAAGGAAATTTTTTTCCGTTTTGAAGAAGGACTGCTTTCAAGCTGACTTTTGAGGAGTCAATGAACAATCGCCACTCATCCACGTTATGTTCATGACCAAGAGCCCCCATGACTGAATTAACATCTTTACAAAACACAAGTTTTGGGAGAACCATTCTTTGAATTCATCATGGCGGCTGCGGAAAAAACAAACTTTAGTGTCACGTTGCAGTAGATTCCAACCCTTTAATCTTGAACCTAAAAGTTCAGCCTGTTTCTTAGATAATTTCAAATCACGAACTAGGTCATTTAGATCTCCTTGTGACAGTAAATGTGGTTCATCGGAGGAACAGGTAGCCTGGAATGTTGGATCAGAAATGTCTTCATCTTTTTCCTCGTGATATGCTACAGCTACGTTTGATTCCTCATCACTTAAACTTACATGTTCAGGAGGATTTGGTACTGGAAGTTGAGCACTGTGGGGAACTGGTCTCATTGCAGACGGTAGATTAGGGTATTTCATAAGACTCTTTGTTTTTGAAGTGATCCCCTTTGTATTTACCAGGCAGAAATAGCAGTCTGTTGTGTGATCTTTGGGTTCCCTCCAAATCATTGGAATACCAAATGGCATGTGACGTGAACCGTTTAGCCATCCTGTAAGTAGTCTTACACATGTCACACAACAAATGTGAGGGGCCCAACTCTTGTCCTGATCGCCTACTTACATCCGAAATAAAGTTCATAGCATTTTTTTTACTAATGGTGTAAAGTTACGTTTCTGGGATTTTAAAGTTAGATCACCACATACATAACAAAAGGAATTAGGATGATTCAGACAGTTCCGCGGCATTACAAAACATCTATATGAATACAACACTGGTGTAAAATTAACAAGAAGCAACAGACACTAGCTGTTAACACTGTGACATTTACAAGCAGACTGACTTGGAGCTGCTCTACACACAGAAACTAGGCTCATGTCTGAACAGGTACAAACATGTTTCAACCTGCACAGTCTGCTGCTCCGACCAAATTTATCCTGCCAGCATTATCCGAACTTTCTCCCCCAAAGGAATAAATTGTACTAATTTTACAGAAAAATTAATACAACATATATATTAATATTAATATATTTTATTATAGTTATATTAATTAATATAATATATTATTATATTTATTATTTTTATAATGTTTTATATTATAATATTGTTTATACTTAATTATATATAATATGTTATTATTTTTTTATCCGGTGATCATGCTAAATGAGGAAAAAAATGAACATAGCGTCACGAGTAAACTAAGCCTGATAGAAAAAATCTGATTTCATACTTAGATTCAGCATGAAAAAGTACACTTAGAACACCCATCAAAACCCTTGTGACAAAATTGTTGTTGACCAGTGTAATTGGTTAGGTTAAGTCGTGATATTTTCGTTAGTTTTAACGAAAATATGCTGTCAAAATTGAAGTTTTGCAATTGGCAAAAGGTCTGGGGTCCGCGATAACAGGAAAGTACCCAAATTTCTAATTAATAATCACGTAATTTCATTAATTAACATCTCATTAATTCCATACACAGGTGAGTATGGGGACCATTCCACAGGCTCATGAAGGAAGATCAATTGCCAGAAAAATGCTTCTTCAAAAAGTTGCGAGTTTCATTAAGCAGTGTGTGGTGTTCCATCCTACTGAAACCACTGTGAATGTTGGGTAATGCAGTTATTTCTTTTACGGGACAATCTAATTAATTGTGGTAAGTAGAAATCTTATAGCATCTGACGATATGAATTTTACTTTATTCATTCTCAAAGAAATAGGGACCTACTACACCATACCACCCAACTGCGACCCAAATGTTGAGTTTAGCAACACTACGTGGAAGCTCTATTGGTTAGGTTGGGTGTACAGTGCTTACAAGAAGTCTCACGCCTCTGTCTCGTCCCAAGCTAGTCTGTTAGGTATAAAATGGGCGGTCCTTATGGCAGCGGAGGTGAGTTCGGATTGGTGCACATAACTGCTCTAACCCAATCAATGACGTCATTATTACGTCACTTCTGCTACATTTTAGTGTTTAAAATACGAATGATTAAGAAGCACAATGAACAAGTTTCGGGATGTTGGGATGGTTATGGAGCAATCCTAGTCATCATAATATTAGCTGGGCATTACATTATACCGTCTCAATATATACTGTAGACTATAGAGAACGACTAATTCGACAAATATCCCAAATCATGGCATGATACCTAGTTATTTTGACGCAGGTCTAAATTATTTGCTCAAATGCAATTATTGATATTAAGTAATTGTGGGGAATTGTTGTCAATATTGTTGTTTGTGATACATATCCTACGTGAAGAATCTAATGACCAAATTCCTCAGTGAACCTCTCACGCGCTCGCATTTCGAGGAAGTCACCGTCGTCTCACTAATAGATAGTTTATCCATTGTTTTAAGTGGTAACCTATTAAGCGAACTATGTTAAACCTCTTCCATCTTATGAAAGTCATTAGTCTAAAGCAAGACTGGTGGGCCGTGAATCAGAGAAATTTGCATTTGATTTGTTCATCGTAATTATTACGTAATATAGTATACTGTATATAGTAGTATATAAGAGTTTATTGGTAGCATATCATATGACAATTCCCATAAACATGTGATGACCTCGATGTTGCCAGTTTTTATTTTTTTCCAGAAACTATTACCTTTTCATAGTTTGTTTCAACAATGCATATATTATCATCTTCACGAGCGTAGACATTGCAAGAAAAGATTCTAACTAAGGTTAAGTAAAGTTCTGGATCAAGTAAAGCTAAGCACCCCCAGCCTTCTTTAATTAGCCTTATAAGGCTAACTAACGAAAATATCACGACCTAACCTAACCAATCGTTAAGTCAACTGTACGCCCTTGACGATTGGTTAGGTTAGGTCGTGATATTTTCGTTAGTTAGATTTATAAGGCTAATTAAAGAAGGCTGGGGGTGCTTATCTTTACTTGATCCAAAGTTCTTTCATGGTCACAATATATACTTTTATAGATGTCAAACATAAAAATAAAATAAAATTCTATATTAACATAAATATATATTCGATACACATTTACGTCATAGCTTTAACATCAGTATTTCGTATAGCTTCCTCTACAATAATTTCTTGCAATCGCTGCGGCATAGAAGAGGCCAGATTGTAGGGAATGTTTGGTGTTCGGCGTAAGCTCTCCCAACTATTCCTCGTGTGAGCTAAAAGTGCTTCAAATGTTCTTTCATTGCGTTGCTCCCATTCGTTAATCATTATTGCCCAAAGGTTTTCAATCGGATTCAAATCAGGAGAACGTGGTGGCAGAATTAGATTAATAATCTCTGGGTGATCTTCGTACCACGCTCTCACAACGTTACTCCTATGAATGGGACTGTTATCTTCCATTAAGTAAAATGGTTCCGGTGCTGGAACCAGATACGCACGAACACTGGGTAGCAGCACCTCTTCCAGTATCTGGCAATATTGCTGTCCAGTAAAGCGTCCATCTACTTGAGTCAATTCTACGACACCATAGCCAGACATCCAGTCCCACACACCGAGATTGATGTGACCACTACGTTTGCTCGGGAAAACATTTCCTTCTTCATAGCGTTTTCCGCGCTGCCTCCAACAATGCAGGGAACCATGACTATCTGTTGAAAATGTTTTTTCGTCACAGTACACAACTTTTCTCCAGAATTCTTCCTCCTGCGGCAAGTATTGCAAGGCAAATCCCATCCGCGCCTCTTTATGCTCAATCGTCAATACAGGTTTTATAGCTGGACGGCGAGAAAAATACCCTGCCTCGTGAAGTCTGTTGTTCATTGTATTTGCGCTACAACGAAGGTTCAGGTCTCTGTAAATATGCGTCGCTGGAACAAACGGATGCTCTCTGGCATGATTAACAATCGCAGCATCTTCCTCTTGAGATGTTGAACGCGGAGGACCAGACCTCGGCAAAGTAGCGATTGAGTTTTCTGCTTCATACCGATGAATCCACCGTTCCACAGTGCTTCGATGAACGTCTAGTCGTCTTCATATTTCTTATTGGCACACCATATTCATGCAATGTCACCATTGCTCCCCGCATTGCCTGGGTCGTCTCGTGGTGCACAGACGGCCTTTCCATTTTTGTGTAAATAGATTATGTGAAGCGTGCTGGGACGATAAAGGAAATGAGGATACCATGCACCCCTTCTGAAATTGATTTCGGTTGTGAAGGGTACCAACCCTTCGAATGGTAATAATAATCAGCCAATTTCCTATTTTGTTGAACATATGCATAAAAAATTCGTCTTAAAAGCCAAGGATCCAAAGATTGTCAGCAATAGTTTATATCTCAACTGAATATAGTCAGCCATCAACAGTATAATCATATTGTATTTCCATAACTACTCATGACTACTCTGTCATAGTAAATAACCTTATTATGACTTAGGTAGTAGTGGTAATTCTGAGTGGCGGCCTCTAGCCACATACGTTAAACCTATCATTGCGTCTAAGACCAGACTCTTCTGTTTCTGTCAATTCATTGTTAGTTTAAGGTATTTTGCTCTTTGTCTTTCTAGGTCTCGGGCATTAAAATAAATATTTGAGTTTGTGTTTAGCATTTCATATGAATTTCTCTCCTCTCCCTTAACCCATCCCCGCGTTCATTTTAGCCCCCTCTCTCCCTTTCCTCCTCCTTTCCTAATTCCCCACCCAACCTCGTTTCCTTCGACATAGCAACGCTTACCTCCATCCTCATTCCACTTCCTTCATTAAACCTATTATCGCTTTTACTGTCCCTTCCTTCCTTCCTTCAATGCCAGCGTTCTTAAACCTAGCACATAAATTATGTAATATGGAATCTAACACCTTAGATCTTTACGCATTCATGTTACTTGAAGACGCCTGTGTCTTAGGGGAATCTAAGTGTTGAGAGTGGGCTTGGGGTTAGTCTACAGATTATTACAGATGACCTTCAACGCTCCAACTATTTAAAAATGATTATTTATTACGCACATCATATGGCATAATACACACATGAATTTAAGTATCTCTTACACTATAGGAATGGAATTGAATCCTACCAGAGTCAAAAAGTCGCAAAATATGATAGATTAGTTTGTATTAAGAGGTCACTAAGAGAAAAGGATTTGGGGTAGAGCGGAAGGCAGAGAGTAGAGAGTATTTTCCCCGAGTTTCGGTTATTATTAACATTATACGGATACATTGCAGATGTCCCTGCTGAAGACCTCTGATGGGATGCGGTATGATCAGAGAGAGAGAGAGAGAGAGAGAGAGAGGTACAAGGAGTTACAAGGAAAAGAAGTACCTCAAAAGGCCTTGCGGCCCATACCGAGGAGGTACCAATGGCAACGGGTGCCAGGGAAAATTTTCTACACACTCAAATAGTGTGGAAGATTTGGTCTAACCTTTTCTTGAAATGATCCACATAGGAACTGTTCACAACTTCTGAAGGTAAACTGTTCCAAGCGTCACAGATCTTATACGTAAAGTAATTCCCACAAACAGTAGTCCTAAACCGTTTCAAATCCAACTTCCAACCATTGTTACGAGTTGGGTTATCATTTAAACTAAACATACTACTAAAATCGACATCGTTGAACACGTGTAAGAACTTGAAAACCTCGATGAGTTGACCGCGCAGCCTCCGAGGTTCCAGCGAAAACAAGTTCAGGGCGCGTAACCGTCGATTGTAGCCGATATGCCTAACGGAAGAGATTAACTTTGTGGCCCTCGCCTGCACTTGCTCCAGCCTCTCAATATCTTTCCTGAGGGTGGGCGACCAGAACTGCAAAGCATACTCCAGGTGAGGCCGAACCAGGGAATTGTACAGAGAGAGCACAATCTCCTTGTTCCGAAACTGAAATTGCCTCCTGATATAACCCAACAGCTTCTGGGCTTTTTTTTACACCTCTACGCACTGTTTCGTAAACTTAAGGTCGCTGCTAATTAGCACACCCAAGTCCTTTTCCAAATCAGTCGCCTCGATATTACTCCCCAACATCGAGTAGTCCGATTTGGGATTGGCGTAGCCAATGTGCATCAGTTTGTATTTACCCAAGTTAAACGGCATTTACCATTTTTCGGACCACTCTCCTATCCTACCTAGTCCGCACGCAGTTGCTCGATCGCTTCGGGCGTCCCAACATTGGCCCCAAGCTTGGTGTCATCAGCGAATTTGGCGATCCGACTGACGATGCCACCGTCGGTATCATTTATGTAAATGATAAACAACAGTGGCCCGAAAACGGAACCCTGAGGAACCCCACTAGTGACCGAGGCCCAACCCGAACTAACCCCTTTAATTACAACCCTCTGCCGCCTATTCTTCAGCCAGGTTTCAATCCACCTAGAGAGAGAGAGAGTAGAGAGTGAGAGTAGAGATTGAGAGTAGAGTTACAAGGAGTTACAAGGAAAAGAAGTACCTCAAAAGGCCTTGCGGCCCATACCGAGGAGGTACCAATGGCAAGGTGCCAGGGAAAATCTTCTATACACTCAAATAGTGTGCAGGATTTGGTCTAACCTTTTCTTGAACTGATCCACAGAGGAACTGTTCACAACTTCTGAAGGTAACCTGTTCCACGTGTCACAGATCTTATACGTAAAGTAATTCCCACACACAGTAGTCCTAAACGGTTTCAAATCCAACTTCCAACCATTGTTGCGAGTTGGGTTATCATTTAAACTAAACATGCTTCTAAAATCGACATCGTTAAACCCGCGTAAGAGCTTGAAAACTTCGATCAGTTGACCGCGCAGCCTCCGAATTTCCAGCGAAAACAAGTTCAGGGCGCGTAACCGTCGATTGTAGCCTATATGAGAGAGAAAAGAGAGAGGGTAGAGAGTGAGAGTAGAGAGTGAGAGTAGAGAGTGAGTAGAGTTACAAGGTTACAAGGAGTTACAAGGAAAAGAAGTACCTCAAAAGGCCTTGCGGCCCATACCGAGGAGGTACCAATGGCAACGGGTGCCATGGAAAATTTTGTACACACTCAAATAGTGTGCAAGATTTGGTCTAACCTTTTCTTGAACTGATCCAGAGAGGAACTGTTCACAACTTCCGAAGGTAACCTGTTCCATGTGTCACAGATCTTATACGTAAAGTAATTCCCACACACACTAATCCTAAACCTTTTCAAATCCAACTTCCAACCATTGTTACGAGTTGGGTTATCATTTAAACTAAACATACTTCTAAAATCGACATCGTTGAACCCGCGTAAGAGCTTGAAAACCTCGATCAGTTGACCGCGCAGCCTCCGAGTTTCAAGCGAAAACAAGTTCAGGGCGCGTAACCGTCGATTGTAGCCCATATGCCTAACGGAAGGGATTAACTTTGTGGCCCTCGCCTGCACTCGCTCCAGCCTCTCAATATCTTTCCTGAGGGTGGGCGACCAGAACTGCACAGCATACTCCAGGTGCGGCCGAACAGGGAATTGTACAGTGAGAGCACAATCTCCTTGTTCCGAAACTGAAATTGCCTCCTGATATAACCCAATAGTTTCTGGGCTTTCTTTTCCACCTCTACACACTGTTTCGTAAACTTAAGGTCGCTGCTAATTAGCACACCCAAGTCCTTTTCTAAATCAGTCACCTCGATATTACTACCCAACATCGAGTAGTCCGACTTGGGATTGGCGTAGCCAATGTGCATCACTTTGCATTTACCCAAGTTAAACGGCATTTGCCATTTTTCGGACCACTCTCCTATCCTACCTAGGTCCGCACGCAGTTCCTCGATCGCTTCGGGCGTCCCAACATTGGCCCCAAGCTTGGTGTCATCAGCGAATTTGGCGATCCGACTGACGATGCCACCGTCGATATCATTTATGTAAATGATAAACAACAGTGGCCCCAAAACGGAACCCTGAGGAACCCCACTAGTGACCGAGGCCCAACCCGAACTAGCCCCTTTAATTACAACCCTCTGCCGCCTATTCCTCAGCCAGTTTTCAATCCACCTACCTATTTCCCCACCGATACCCAGCGCGCGCACTTTCGCCATTAGCCGGCGGTGAGGTACCTTATCAAAGGCTTTCTGAAAGTCGAGATAAAGTATATCAATCGCCCTACTCTTATCATACTCACTCAACATGACGTGGAAAAACTCGAGCAAGTTGGTGAGACACGACCTATGCCGTCTAAACCCATGTTGGGAGTCCCCAAGCAGCTTGTAGGAATCCAAATGGTCAACGATCCTATCGCTATTATCCCTCTAATAATTTACCTACAACTGAAGTGAGACTAATGGGACGATAGTTCCCTGGACTTTCGTGATCCCCTTTCTTAAAGATAGGGGTCACGTTGGCTTCCCTCCAGTCACCAGGCACCTGGCCCATCTCCAACGATTTGTTGAAGACTGTAGCCAGGTGGGGAGCCACCTGGTCGCGCACTTCTCGCAACACTCTGGGGAGAAACTGGTCTGGCCCAGGAGCCTTAAACGCGCTCAGTTTGTCTATTCTATCGGCAACGACTGTCGCGGTACATCTAACACTATCCAGGCCAGCACCTTCGTGCCTCACGCCTGGCTCGGGGATGACGCGGGTATCCTCCCTGGTGAACACTCCCGCAAAGTACTCATTAAGCACATTAGCGATGTCCGCGTCGGAGGTCCGCAGAACGCCGCTTCGTCCTTTAACGGACCTATCATGCTTCTAATGGGCTTTCTACTATTAACATAACTGAAGAACTCCTTAGGGTTCCCCTTGCAGAGGCTTGCCACCCGTAGTTCTTCGTTACGTTTCGCTAGCCTAACCTTCGCCTTCACTTCCCTACACAGGCGGACATACGCTTCAGTGTTCTCGTGGGAACGATTGGCCTTCGCCCTCCTATACGCTACTTTCCTATTTCGGATAGCCGAAGCGATGTCACGATTGAACCACTTAGGCTGCGTTGAAGCAGGGGTGACCGGTTTTGAGGGTATGGCAGCAGACTGCAGCACCATAAACTCGTCCCGGAATGCACTCCACACTCCCTCAACATCGCCGCCGACCTCTAACCCCATCTCTCCTACGCTATCCCTGAGGCTAACAAAGTTCGCCCGCCGGAGATCGAGCTTACTGCCTCTCGAGTTACTACGCTTCACCCGAGGGACGCACACACGGAACCTAATAAGACCGTGATCACTCCCGCCCAATGATTCGTCAACGGTGAGGCCAGTGACGAGGTTGTCTTCGGTCGTGAATACTAAGTCTAGAACGCTTTCGCCTCGTGTAGGCTCGTTGACCCACTGAGTGAGGAAGTTCTCATCAGCAAAGTCAACTAGCCTCCTCCCTTCAGCATCGGCAGTCCTGTTTTCCCACTTTATGCCGCGACAGTTGAAGTCTCCTAAAACTACACACACCCTATCCCCTAGCAGGCTACTGAGTTCGGTGTACAGGGCTGTATCCTCCTCGAGGAGGAGATGCGGAGGTCTGTACACCAAGATTAACCTATAGTTCGACCCTCCCACGCTCAGATCGACGCCAAGCAGCTCCCGTTCCGACCGGAACTGGCAGTCAACCGGACTCAACGTGTCTCTGACGTATATTAGTACCCCACGCCCCTCCCCACGGGTGCGGTCTTTGCGAAACATTCTATACCCGGGAATTTCGAACTCCCCAATGTAGTCCCTACGATCAGTATGAATCCAGGACTCGGTGATAGCAACGATATCCTGGTATTCTGATGCTAAGAGCGCCCGTAGCTCGCCAAACTTGTTCCTGATCAACCTAGCATTATAAAGCATTGCACGGAGGGAGCCTCCCCTATTCTGACCGCCCCCTAGCACGACCGGTTTCCCGAACAGCCAGGGCTGTCGGGAGTTGAAGAGCCCCTCACTAATGAGGGGACAATCTCCGCAGGAGCCTGAGCCCCCTCCAACGTGGAAGGAGAGTCACCCACCTGTACCTGGACGCACCCTTTAGTTCAAGGTACGTCCGCCACCAGCTCATCATCATCCCTTCCCGGTGGGGGCCCATCATCTCTCCCCGGACTCGACCTCACCATACGGTATAGGTGCCGGTCAAGCAGCGTGCCTAGCACACCTTTACCCCTGACATTGAGGTGGACACCATCCCTCTGATACAGGTCCCACCTACCCGAAAACGCGTCGAACGGGTCAACAAACCTCACGCCCAGTGGGACGCACAAGTCTTGCACCCTCTCGTTGATGCCAATGACCTTACTGAGCGCGTGGTCACTGGCATTCATCCGCGGTAAAATACCCATCAACATTCCCATGTCTGTCTTAAGTTTCAGATCATCCGCAAGAGACATGATCTCGGTGATGATCCCTTCCGTTGAACCTACCCTACCGCCTTTGAGGAACAAGTCGTTGCACCAGCAGTGGACAACGATCGCAGTCCTCCAACTAGCCACGCGCACCTTATCTAATTCCTTCCTTATGTGCGCCGTTCCCCGACCGGGTAAGCACCTTACCTTCCTCCTGTCTCGGTTTGCAGAAGCACGTACTTCTCCTGGCCCCTAACCTGCGAGTCCCCCCAATTAAAACGGTGTCTTCCTCCTCTCGCACAGGAGACTAAAGCGGTTGGAGGTCCTGACAGGGGCAACTGGGTCTCGGGCTTCGGCTTCGCAGCCTTCTTGCCCGAGACCTTTCGAAACCAGTCGCCACCCATAAACTCGGCCGCACTTACACCACTTACACCACCCGACCCACCCCGACCAGCAGCTACATCCTTCCGCTTCTTTGGGTCATCAGTAGGCCCCTTCCCACCCTTTTTCTTTACCGGCCCGTTCCCACCCTTCTCTATTGGCCCCTTCTTTACGCCCTCCACCCCTTCCTTTCGCCGCCCGGTTCCATGCATTCCACGTGGGTCGCTGGCGATTCCTGACACTGATTTAGAACCCTGGCCCCCGGTTTCACCTCTACCCTTTCTCCGTGGTCCCGAGCTCTGTCCATTCCATCGCTGGACCCCCTTTCCACGGCAGCTATCCTATCCTGAATGAGCTCCGGGTTGGAGGGCGGCGCAGCCTCGTCAGTGACCGCCGCACCTCCAACAGCCGATCTGGACGACTCGAGCCGCCGGACCCTCTTCTCCAGCTTCAAGTAAAACTGCATGTGTTCGCAAAAGCAGCACACGCTGGAGTGGTTGATCTTCTCGAAGCAAGCTTCTTTGAAGTTCGTCACCCACTGGTTCACTTCACACCTCGCACATTCAGCCTTCAATTTCTGCGATCCAGTCATTGTAACTTTTTTTTTCTTTTTTCGAATTCTGAATACTCTGAATAAGATAAAGCGTTCTAGCAATGGAAACTATCAAAAACGTTCTGACCAGTATATAAAAAAGGAGGGGGAGGGTGAATTCTTCCCGCGCGTAGACGCATCCACCTATTTGCAAGTGACGTTCATCCCTTCCAGAAGACTACACCTCTCGCTGCTGTCGCACTCACCAAAGGTCTCCCCAGGGCCGGACAGTCCCAAACGTGTCGCAGCTACCAACTGACAAACACTCGCGACGCAGGCGTCACGGATTTCCCGCCAGGAGCGACAGCGAGATGCAGCCCCTTACTAAGTCTTACTAGTCACTCACAAGCGGCCAGACTCTTAGAATCCAGTGTTCAAGGGATATCCCACCAGACCCAGAGGCTACGCCCGAGACTTTACGCTGGCCTGGCAGCCAGCTGGGCAGTAAAGCTCTCTCACCTCAGAGCAGTACAGCCAAGCACCATCAATTGGTCACCAAAGAACGGTCGCAGGGGGCTGGTCAGGCCATTACGCGTTAGGAATGGGCTTAACGGGGCACTAGCCACACTCCATTCATCGCGCCCCTACGCCTGGGACCCCTTCATCCCAGTCTCTCACAACCTACGAGCGTTAAATGGTGTTATTTATAGAGGTTCCAAAGCCTCTCTTCCCACGCATGAGGTAGCAGTAGGGTCCTAATAGTAAAAGAAGAGAAAAAGACTTAATACTAAAACAACTTTTTTTTTTTTTTTTTTTTTTTTTAGAGGAGAACATCCTTAATGTAAGCTAAAAGTACAGAGGAGGGATGGGATGGGATGGGGTCCTAGTAACCCACGGGACAGGATTGTACAGCATACTTTACCCGCCCTCCCGAAAGAGAGAGAGAACCTAAAGGAACTGGCAGCCAGTTTCTCTAGAATCTCACGACTCGGGACCGGAGGGCTGTCACACCCCAAGTATAAAGTTTACAACATCCAGAAGAAATGTGCATAACCTTTATAGCCCCTGCGGGGAGAGAGAGAGAGAGAGAGAGAGCTTTTAAATCACACCTTTTAAATGGTTTGTGGGTAAGGGCTTCACGTATGTTATTTTAGTCCAGGGTAGTTTATGTGGCGGTGTTAACGTAACTTGCACTTGGGACTGTTAATTGTAAGACAACTACCATAGCTGGGACTGAGACACGTTATCCCCTGCATACTCTATATATATCTATATACGGTATGTCTCTATATATAAATAGATAGAGTGATTAACACAAAGATAAATGTGAACGTCATTGATGGGGTTAGAGCAATTATGTGCACCAATCCGAACACACCTCCGCTGCCATAAGGACCGCCCATTTTATACCAAACAGACTAGCTTGGGACGAGACAGAGGCGTGAGACTTCTTGTAAGCACTGTACATGACACTCGTCAGTGAAGTGGATTAGTTTAAAAAAACTCATGCTCTTCTTCGAGCTTTGCTAACATCCATGTTGCAAATTCCATTCGGTTTTTTTTTTGGTTTTTTAATATTAACCAGTGAAACTTGCGAATGATTTTTTAGGGTAAAAGGTTTAACTATGTAGGAAGTATACGAGAACGATGCACAGATGTTCGTGAAATACATGCTTCTGCTAATAAACGTTAAGTAATAAAAACTTAGAAATGTATGGGTGTATGCGGAATAAAAACCCCACTCTGGTACCTTTCTGAAAAGAAAACCCAATATGATAGGGACATTTTTGGGGGACACCCTATATATATATATATATATATATATATATATATATATATGGGAATTTAATAAAGTTAATTAAGGTTAATTAAACCGGAGACGGATTTGCTCATGCAAACTAAAAAGAAAGAGAGGCAAGATGGCTATAAAATATCCTTCCTTCGGAAGATATTTGTGAAATTCTTTCTTTCAAAAAGACTTGTAAGAAATACCCATTTATTTTATCAATAAGGTAATGAAATCAATTGCTTGTTTAATTCTGGATAATTTAAAATAAATACAAAATACCGGCTACCCAAATCTAGATGAAAAAATAAATTAAATATTACAGCAATTTAACCTCTTTAGATATGACGGAATTCGATTTGTTTTTTCGTG
>JAJOZX010001898.1:60000-80000 GCA_023014485.1 Bathynomus jamesi | reverse complement strand
CTTTTCAAATTCTCCCCAAGTTAGGCAAATTAATGTGCATTTATTTAATGTGTATTTTTTTAGATAGAGTAGTTAGGAAAACCTCTTAAGTGATCATTCCATAAATTAAGATCGGTCAAGCAGACCTAATTTGAATACATTAATAGTACCTTCACACATGAGCGATTCAGACGGTGCTCTTTCTGACATCGAAAATTTCGCTACATCCATTCTTCCACCTACCCCGCGCCCTTCAAACATATTCCCAAACACACAAACTTCAGATACAGAACAAGCCAATATGTCTCAGTCTCAAACCCCCGCCCCAGCGTATATTAACTTAGGTAGACTAGTAAACCTCTCCCATACTGTCTTAATTTTTAAGGGGACCATAGATAATCACTTTGTTGAACCACGCGTAAGACCTTGGATTGAATCTTTAGAACAACATTTCTTACGCGAAAATATCACCGATGACGATATAAAGATTAGGGAAGCAAAACGATTTATCGACCCCAAAGAGGGAAATGCTCATGACACAGTCACCTATGTCCCATCGATTAGCGAAGCTACAACATGGGACAATTTTAAACAAAACTTATTAGAATTTTTTTAAAGAAATAACACTTGCACAACCCTTAGCCACGTTAGAAGCAGTCTTCCAAGCTAAATGGAAGAAAGAGGAACATGAAGATTTAAACAATTTTATTACACGAACACATAAACTTGTAGGAGAAGCCCTCCGTGCCGCTGAAAATGCGTGTCACATTACTTTCACTTCGAAACAAAGAAATCTGATAGTAGCAACAACCATTTACCAAACCTACTCGGAGCACCTAAAAAAAGTTTCAAGAGTTTTTAAATGTTGACAAACATGTAAGTGTAGCCATAAACAAAACACGGGAACATTACCCCGATTTAGCAAACCAAAACTACCGAAAGGGTAGAGATACCCCTGTACATTATATTCAGCAGCAGCAGCCACAACACCAACAGCAACAACAACAACAACCCTATAAATCGAGACCAATGCAGGGAACACCACCCCAGAAACAAGCTCCCTCAAACCCAGAATACACGCCTTCCTCCACAGTGTTTTAACTGCGATAGCTTTGGGCACATGATAAGTCAGTGCACTTATCCCTCTTATTGCTCCCATTGTCACGAACATGGTCATCGCCGTGGAGATCGCCAAAGGTCTGCTGATAAAGTCCCTGCAGGGTATAGACCCCACTTTCAGAAACCAAACCACCCACGTTCCCTAAACGTATCCCAAAAGTCCTCCAATCCCCAGAAACCAGTCCATTCCCAGCCTCAGTCGAACCACCAACCCAATAGATTACGACCACAGGGTCAACCACACTCTTACCCCATGTACAAACCCCAGTACAACCAGCAAGGTCAGCTAGTTCGTTACGTAGAAGTGCCATTGGAGGAATCATTTTCCCCAGAGTACAGTTTTCAAGAACACTCTCCAGCGTATGGTAATCCCGTAGAATATGACCCAGGTCCCCCATAGAAGACAATTCGAGCCCTTTTTTTAGACCCTACATTGGAGGCGGCAGTTCAACCCCCTCCCTCCTAAATTACAGTAATGAACCCAGATACGCACACAAACTCCCCATCAGGATAATAGGTGCGGACCTCCTAGATTTAATAATAAATTGTAGCACTGATAACCAAGATTTAACTGCTCTCCTAGATACAGGAGCACACGCGACGTTAATTAAGAAACAATGTGTACATGAATTACTAGAGAGTACAAATTACAAATATGAACTTAAGGTACCATCCTGCCAACTCAGAGGAGTTACGGGCACACCCATACCTACATACGAAGAAATTGAGTTATATTTAGAAGTTGCAAACGCGGTATACCCCGCGAAATGTTGTATAGTGGACACAGTCGCCACCTTTCAGACAGATATCCTACTAGGTATGGATTTTTTTAACCGGAATCAATGGGAGATTTACCCAGCCGGAAAGTTAGTAAAGTGTCGAAATAGGACACACCATCTCCATGAGAATCACAGACAGCTTAATGCTAATAGAATTAGTTCAGTTCAGATTTCCGAAAGAAATAGGAAACCCCCTCCACTTGATAGCAGTTCAAGTCAGCCGGTTGCATCCAGAGGGACAACCGCTCCAGAAATCAGACCCCAGGGTAATCAGTTCCAATTGTTGAATTCAGTTGGATCAGCACAGTCAGTTTCCAGTCAGCCAGTTTCCAGTCAGCCAGTTTCCAGTCAGCCAGTTTCCAGTCAGCCAGTTTCCAGTCAGCCAGTTTCCAGTCAGCCAGTTTCAGTTCAGCCAGCTTCAGTTCAGCCAATAAGGCAAGTTTTAGTCCCCGAATCAGAGTCAGATTCACAATTTTTCATAGGCCCGACCGAGCATATAACAGTAGCACCTTATGAGGAGATTTGTTTCCTAGCAAAAGCAGTCAACAATCAAGGAAAATTATTAGAGTCAGAGCGTACTCTGATTACAGAGAAAAGTAATTTCAAAAGAGATGTTCTTATTGCCCAAGTCCTTAGTCAGAGTCAGAATTCAGCTATCCCTGTTGTTTGTTTAAACAAAGGAAAAAGCCCTATCGAATTTACGTCAAATCAGAAAATAGGAACTGTTTTCACAGCAGAAGTAGATTCAGATTTCCCCATCAGTATGATAAATTGTGTTTCCAGTTCCTTAGAGTTAAATCCTTCAGTATTAAAAGAAGAATATAAGAAGTGTCTGGAGCACTTCCTTCAAGAGTCACCAGCTTTACATGATCCCAAACTAATTGAATCACTTCTCGATTTCCTGATAAGAAATAGAGGTGTGATTACCCCAAAGGGAGATCCTCTGGGCTGAACTAATTTGGTCCCTTTTAAAATTAAGTTGGAACCCATTTCCAAACCCATTTTCATTCCTCCCTATCGGGTTCCACATTCCCAATTAGTCACTGTTGAGAAACACATCACGGACATGTTGGAGCGGGATGTCATTCAGCCTTCAGCTAGTCCCTGGTCCGCTCCTATGATTCTCGTCTCCAAAAAGGACGAAACATCTCGCCCTTGTATACATTTTAGACGCCTGAACAACATACCATCCCAGACCGTTTCCCGATTCCAAACATGCAGGAAACAATTCTGAACGGAGGGAAAGCGAACTTTTTTCATCCCTCGATTTAGCATCGAGTTATTGGCAAATGGAGGTCAGTCCCGAATCTCGGGCATTGACTGCTTTCTCCACTAACCGAGGCCATTACGAATTCCAGGTTTTACCTTTCGGAGTCCGAAATGGGCCTGCTAATTTCTCTAGGTTGATGAATATAGTCCTTTCCGACCTATTAGGTGTCGAAGCTCTCGTTTATCTTGACGATATTATCGTCTACAGTTCGGACATAAAAACACACTTTCAACGCCTTCAGAATGTGCTATCATGCTTGAGAAAAGCACACCTTAAACTAAAGCTTGCAAAGTGCAATTTTTTACAAGAATCCCTGGTATACCTAGGATTCCTACTCTCGTCCACAGGAATTAAACCTGATCCAGCCAAACTCGAAGCCCTGGAGCGATACCATTTTCCCGAGATGAACAGAAAGGTACATGAATAAATCGCCGAATGTCCATCGTGTTTAAAACATAAGGGCAACGTACCATCCAAAGCTCCGATGCATAAATATCCAGTATTCCAAAGGCCCTGGCAAACAACTGGAATGGATATACTGGGACCATTCCCGAAAACCTCAAAGGGGAACCAGTACATCATTGTGTTTACAGACCACTTCTCGCGTTACAGCGAAGTAGCTGCCATTCCAGACCAGACTTCGGAAACTGTGGCCAGAGCCCTAGTGGAACGCGTCATCCAAATCATACACTCCTTCCATCCTAATTCGGATAACGCTCTTAGTTTCACTTCCAAACTGTTCGATCACTCTGTAACATGTGTAAAATTAAAAAACACACATTGTGGCATACCATCCGCAGGCAAACGGCTTAGTGGAAAGGCACAATCGAAAGATCTTAGAAGCCCTCGCCACGTTGTCGATGCATCCTGTACATGGGATGATTCCCTTCCCATGGTACAAACAGCCATCAACAATGGCTATAATGTGTCCATCGGGGACACCCCTCATTTCGTCCTCTATCACTACGACAAGCGTCTACCTTTTGATTTGCCCGACCAAACCGACCCGGCAGTTCTAACATCTTCCGAAATGGCAGAAGCAAATCAGCAACTAGCTGAACGATCTTTCAAGATTTTTGACATAATCCGCTATGCCCTCGACCAACGAAACCAACAGATGGAGCAAGAGCAACATAGGCGTCATCCCCGTCAACGGACTATAATCGTCGGTATGCGATGTTATCTGAAGAGCGTGAAACCGCCAGGTGCTCATCGCAAATTATACCCAAAATGGGATGGCCCATATAGGATTATGAAAAACCTCGGAAAAAATCGTTATGAAATCCTCGACCTCCGGGATCATTCCAAACTAAAGATCATTCACGCTGACAATTTGAAGATAGCTTCCGAACAACACCTTCCCAAAAAACAGCTGCCAGGCGTTCGAGCCGCCTATCCTTCAAAAGGTCAAGGTATTAACAAATCGAGCAGGGATCAAAAAACTGAAGTGGTCACCGCGGGAACCACTACCCATGACGAAGATTGGTACCTCGTAATACCACCAGTACTCGAGGCAATCTCTGAACAAGAGGAGGCCCCAGAGCCAAGCGTCCCATCGGACCCAGACCCTGGAGAAACCCCTTCGAGAGGATCACTCAGTGGAACTCCACCATCTCCTCCAACTCCACCATCTCCTCTGTCACCACCCTCACCGATTGATGATCGACGCACGGACCCTACATACCGCCCGCAAATGCATCACCACGTGAACTAGAACCTTCACATAAGAAACGAACCCGCTCAGAATCCGAGCTTAACGGTCGACCCCCATTGCCACCAAAACGAGGCCGACCCCTTCGCCCACAAACACAAGTATCCACACAGCCACCCCCAGCTCCGTATAACCTAAGGCGTAGAAATGAATAAAATTGTCCCCCTTATAATTTTCCAAATTATTTACTCTTGTAGCCCTAGCATTAAAATTTCTACCGGAGTTGTTATAGAAAAACTTGCAGAAGGTAAATTTTTGAAAGGGCACGCAGACCTTTATATAAATTTGCAACCCCCTGCTAGAATTAAAATCAATCTCCTTCAGATACAAACCCAATTAAAAACGTTTGAAAGTAAAGTCCAGAATTCTTTCCAAGGAAAAGATCAGATTAGTCGCGTTCTGTTAGAAAATACCCTCGAAAATATTCAAACTACAGCACGCGCCCTATCAGAAATATTAGCCTTACCATGGATACAAACTGAAACTAAAAACTCGGAAAACTTTAACCAAAGAAGTAAAAGGGGACTGATAGATATAGGAGGGAAACTGTTCAAAGGTTTATTCGGATTAGCAACCGAAGAAGATATTAAAAGAATCGAATTCAAATTGAATCTCTTCGCGCGAAATCGACATATAATGGACACATGTTAGAACAAACTATTAGGTCACTACACGAAAACAATCGCTTCCTCCACTCCCTTTCGGACAGATTCACATACCTTGAATCCATGTTAGCTCAATACAAAGAACACAAAAGATATCTAGAATTAATAGAGATAATTAACCTACAAGTAACCCTAATCGATAAATACTTACAACGAATAACTACGATTCATTCCAAGGTTTTGCGTGCAACCCAGCTAGCCCATGGAAAAATCACTCTTTCCACCCTAATACCATGGGAAACACTTCAGTCCTTGATTCACACCGCCCAGACACAATTAAAATTATCACCCATATTCCCACTCAACCACACTAATTACCCCAATTTCTAGAATACACCTGGACTGTACATGGACCACGCCCCTACACATACCTCATAATTATACCATTTTTCGATGTCCTCACTTACGACGTATATAAATTTCACCCTTTCCCAACACCCTACCAAAACAACTCTAATGTCTATCGATTGTATTTACCCACCGTACCACCTTACCTTTTCCTCACCAAAGATCTGTCAGCCTATTCTATGATGTCAGATAGCGACGTCCGGCATTGCCGATTCCCGCAACCAAATAAACAACTCGTTTGCCCTCCACTCAAACCAGTTATTCTTCCAACTACTAGGTCTTGCTTTATCGACTTAATTCGTGACCGGCATGCCCCGGTATGTTCATTTAAAAAATTTCATTCCCCTAAAACCGTCCAACTACGAATTGGACCAGACATCTGGGTTTCTTCGCGAACAGGACTGCCGCTACTCTCGAGTGTCCGTCAAATTATTCCCTCATCACAATCCCTATGGTTATTCGGCTACCAATTGGTTGCTCCTTGCGTTCAAAAACCCTCCAAATATACAACCCGTACAAGGTTACCCTTAATAACTCATACCCTTCCCGTCGCAAATTAAATTTAAACCCGTCATAGAGATCTTAAATCTCTCCATAAAACCTGTAACCATCCTACCCGAGCTACATGCCCCTGAATGGAATGATCAATTGAGCCGGTTTAAAATTTCGGATGATAACCAAACAACCTCTTACAAATATTACAACCTGTACAATTTTCTCAACATCTGCCGTTAGTATCATTATTGTATGTGCTATTATCCTCGGTATATTTGTGGTGAAAAGATCATTCTGGGAACAAAAAAAACAAGAGACACGAACGACATGAAACTATTTATGCACGACCAAGAGTGCGTACCCAGACCACGTGAACTAGACTTAACCACCCGACTTATGTTGTATATAAATCTGTATTATAAAACCCATAGTTATCATCTAGTTAGCATTAGTTAGGATGTTACATTATTATATTAATATCATTCTAGAGGGAAGAGCCCTGTAAAAATGAACCATAAATAATTCCCATATTCCTATACTATCTTATTCTTCATGTAATTCTTGTATTCATTTATATAGTTCTTGTATCCATTTTAAAATTCATGTTTATATGGTTCATGTATTTATATAATCCTGTATATTCTTATATATTTAACTTTATATAATGCCTATTCATATGTATGTACGTGTGTGTATTCATTTTTACATAAGGACCAAAATCGCCCAACGCGAGTTTGGATAAAATTTTTGATTTGCTTTCTACTTTGCCAAATAATTGGTGACCTGTTTTTTTTAAAATCTCATAATCATTTTTTTAGATTTCGCTTAATAAGGAATCCTGCTTAAGCTTTGCAATGTTCATATTTTGTATACATTCTCTTTCGTTATAAAAGATGAGATCATGTCTTGCCTAAGCATTAAATTGTACATCTTAAACCTTAAAATTTTACTCATATGCATATTTTAGTGTAAAGATGCATAGTCCGATTTCCACTTTTAGTTAACTTGGCAGATCATGATAACATCAGATCTGAAAAGTCGCGGTTTAAGATAAAAATATGGTTTCATCTTCAAATATTTTGTTTACTCGTTCAAGCCTTACCACAGCTAAAAATTTACTTTATTTTCGAATATTGTGCAAAAATAATGCAGCCTTTTTAGCATTTAATAATAATGATGTTAGCAGTTTTGGGTATATAAACCCAGTAAAAATCTTCCATTGTCATTCAGAATAATTCAGAGGCTGAGCACTACCTGTACATTTTGCAGTAAATACAGTAAGAAATAGTCTTTATCTTATCCTTCGAGCCTTGCTCTCTTCAGAAGAACTTAGTCATTAAATTCCGATACTATAAGAAGAGATCCGGAATCTTCAGAATTTTAGTAAGTCTCAGAGTCCTCCGAGCCACTATAGAAGAACTCGGAGAGTAATATAGAAGAAAACTACTACAAGTCACACACCCGTTGCTGCCACCTAACTAGAACCCCCGTCGACTTCGAACCAACCCAGTTAATAGACGGAGAGGTTAACATATATTTACACACTGTGTATATATATATATATATCAGGGGCGAAGCCAGACTTTTCACATAGGTCAGGCAAAAGCATTATAGGCTTGATATGACTTCGATAGAGTTCATATTAATGAATATGTAAATTTTGTTTTTTAAATCATTTTGCTTTTGTTTTCAAAAATTACTTAAAGCCTACTAAATCAATAAAATGTTTAATAATTATAATAACTTTCTTGTATTTTATTATATCCTTAGAGAATGTCTTCATCATATTTAATCTACCATGAGTCATTTATACATAAACTCCAACCTCCTCGGTTTCAATGCAAATTTTTCGATGACCTTGTCATGTAGAATCTTTTGCCTCTCCAGGGAAACCACAATTTCTTTCTCTATTGCAATTCTTGCTAAACATACAGTCTTTCCTGACCAGTTCTGTTCCTTAGATACCTCTTAATTCGATTTAATGTTGAAAAACTTCTCTCTGTGGATGCACTGCTCACTCGTATAGTTAAAATCAATCTAAACAGTTTTGCAGATTCGCTAAAAGCTTTTTCTAAATCTAAGTCAATGCATAATTTTAGCAGTTGTTTGACATTTTTGCAGGCAGTAAAATAGGATCTTCATAAATGTACTTCAATGTAAATGGGTATCTAAGGTCGAGTAAAAAAAGAAAAAAAACACACACACACACACACACAAAAAGCACAAAAGAAAAAAAATTCAAATGCATTGAAACGAATACGACAGGTCCCTGAGGTAACTGACAATGAGGAAAGCCGGTCGCAATTCATAATTGCCACATATCTCTATTTTCACTCAAACAGCTTTCTAAGGATGAGATTTGGCATCCAGCGTAATGTTAGGCACTTAAAAATATGCCTGACTTGTAAACTGAAAAACTCGCTTCTCACTTCTTTGAAAAAATAGATTTACAAAATTATATACTTATCTAATTGTTTTGACAGATGCTATACTAATGTTGATTTTAAATTACATTAAATTTTGTAAACGTTTCATTTTTCATAAGTGTGATGCAAGGCATCGGAAATGATGCCTGACCTGGCTTTGTGGCTTAATGCGCTCAGTCGCTGAGGCGTCATAAAACAAGTCTGATTTGCCCAAAGAAGCGGCGCATGGAGAGAAGGAAAAAAATGAGGCATTCTAAAATGTATATTGCTGTAATAAAGTAACCATAATAAATCGATCTTTTAAATACACAAATTTAAATTTTACATGATCACTAGGAAATTAAATTTATTTTCCTTTTAAAGTTAGGTCAGGCTGAGCCTGACCTGCCTGACCCCCGCCGTCGCCTCTGAATATATATATATATATATATATATATATATATATATATATATATATATATATATATGATGAATAAAACCACGAAGGAAAGGAAACAGAATGGTGCTCAAGCGCTTTCGTCTAATGACATCCTCAGGAACACTGAAGTACATAAAGGGTTACAGCCTATATATAGGTTACAGAAAAAAAAACTATATATATATATATATCCATATATATATATATATATATATATATATATATATATATATACAATAAACGGAGAGATAAAAAATAATAAAAAATTATTAAACATTAAAGGATTGTGGGAGGAGCATACAAATTTGAAAGGAAAAACTACCGATTTTTAGCACAAGATTAGCACAAGATCAAATGAATTGTTTCCAACCAATGTTATAGGAAAAAAAAAATACAAATTTATACTGGAAATCTGCCCGTGTTTTAGCACTTTGCCCTTCTTGTTTAGGTTCGATGTATATAAAAATAAATTTAAAAAAATACAAGTTATTTGAGTAGCATACAAGTTTACCAAAGATTTAGCATTCTACCCTTCTTATCTAAATCTGTTCTGAAGGAATTCAAAACCACAGGATCGAGTTGAAAAAGACCTTTGCTTATGTTGAAGTTATTTGTAAGTTGGATAATGGCAGACTCAAGAATATTTCTATTAACAATGTTGCTAGAGTGAAATAAAACTGAAGCATTATTCCAATCAATACAGTGGGATAACTCTGACAAATGGACAAAAAGGGCACTGGACGACTGTCCTGTTCTAACGGAATATTGATGCTGTTTAATACGTGTGTGCAAATCCTTTCCCGTCTGACCTATGTAAAAGGAATCACATTGTTTACAACCAATTTTATAGATAATGCCTGAATTATTGGTAGGGCTATTTTTTACTATGATATTTTTCACAATATTGTTATATGAAAATACTACATTAATATCCAAAAGTTTAAGTACATTAGCAATGCCTAAAAAGCCCGGAAAAATGGAAGTACTAAAATATTTTTTTACAAAGTATGTGTTATTATTGACACGACAGAAAGTTCGTTTTGCCTTGTTGAGACAAGATTCCATAAACGCAGATGGATAAAACAGATCACTTCCAATACCGTTGATTTTTTCCAATTCGGCATCGATGTATTCCGGACTGGCGATCCTAAGGGCGCGGAGAAACATTGAAGAAAAAATGTCCTCCTTCTTAGTGGGGGTGTCATGTCCTGAGTAAAAGTGTACGTAGGACAAATTGTTTGTTGTTTTCCAATAGATACTAAACTTAAAACCTGGGCTTTCCCTATGTACACGCACTTCCAAAAATGGGATTGAATTGTCTTGTTCCACTTCTAAAGTAAACTTAATGGAGGGGGCTTGATCATTTGACTGAAGGAGGAAGTTATCCAGGTCACGATTCATGGGCCAGATACACAAAATATCGTCGACGTACCGCAACCAAGGGATGCCAACCCCCAGGATTCTCGGAATGTAAGTAATTTCGAAAAATTCCATATAAATATTGGAGAGGATGGGCGATAAGGGGTTGCCCATGGCCATCCCAAAAACTTGTTGATAATACTCGTTATTGAAAGTGAATTTACAGTCTTTCATGCAAAGCTTAATAAGTTCCAAAACAATATGTGAAGGTAGTGGCAGGTCATACTTATGTAATTCTCGGGAGAGAAAGTCAAGCATATCGTCAATCGGCACTTTTGTAAACAATGAACAAACGTCAAAAGTGATCAATCTAGCGTTGGTTTCAGTACGTGCATTATTCAATTTTTCACGTGTTACTTTCGTGAAATAATTTTCATATAATGAACACCACGCGTTCCTTCGGCTTGCTGTTCCCTCTCTTGTCTCCGGTTGTGTCCGTGTTTTCTTCTACATTAATGAAGGGGCATGCAATTCGTATCCGACGAAAGTTTCTTACTAATTGTCTAGAGGAGCAAGTTCTTCCCAAATCCCTCCTTCCGATTCGCCTCAGACAAATTGACGACCATCCGTTCAACAACTTCAGCAGATTAATTTTAAAGAAACATATTACCAGACAAGTTACCAGACAAAATGAGTGGTCCGCCTTCAAAAATTTAAGTATTGCCAAACGTAATTTTGTGACCGTTATTCCCCAACCGTGGATCCAACCTTTCTTTGATGAAATTTACAACGAGTTGCGTCGGAGAACTTCTTCACTTCTTAACATTTTGGATCGAAAAATTAAAAGTCTCATTCGAAATAGTCAGTGGAGTAAAAAAGCAATCTCAAAGTGTGTTTTGAACCTTTCTTCGAAAAACATTAGTGATGATGCAAAAAGTGCCCTTGGATATGGTATGTCCTTTTTTATTGTTAAAAAACCTTCGGCTTTACAATTTGTTACAGTCTCGCTTGTTTTGAAAAACAGTGTAATCTCCCTCAGTATTTGCTTAACATAGTGAAAGGCCTTGTTTATAGTGCGGCAAATAGTAGTTACGAAGATAACTTTCCTAAACGTTTCCGCAATAGCCTCTCACAATTAAAAAAAGATGGGGAGCTCCATATTACTAAAGCAGACAAGGCTAACACCATAGTTATTATGGACAAAGTGGACTACATCAGAAAGATGAACGAGCTTCTCCAGGACCCCGCCACATACAGCATATTTAGGAAGAACCCGCAGGATGACGTCATCAAATCATTTAATAGTGGCTTGAAACGCATTCTCAAAGGTCACAAGGACTTAATTCCGCTTTTCATGTCCACTTCACCTTCTCTGCCCTACCTTTACGGTCTTATTAAAACCCACAAACCTGGCAACCCTATACGCCCTATTATTAGCTCGGTGGGTTCTATTACTTATAAACTCTCCAAATGGCTTGTCAAAGTCCTGTCCCCCATTCTCGGAACTATCTCTGATTCACATGTAAAAAATTCCAGGGATCTTACTGAAAAATTGAATAATGCACGTACTAAAATTAACGATAGATTGATCAGTTTTGACGTTTGTTCATTGTTTACAAAAGTGCCGATTGATGATATGCTTGACTTTCTCTCCCAAGAATTACATAAGTATGACCTACCACTACCTTCACACATTGTTTTGGAACTTATTAAGCTTTGCATCAAAGACTGTAAATTCACTTTCAATAACGAGTATTATCAACAATTTTTTGGGATGGCCATGGGCAAACCCTTATCGCCCCTCCTTTCCAATATTTATATGGAGTTTTTCGAAATTACTTACATTCCGAGAATCCTGGGGGTTGGCATCCCTTGGTTGCGGTACGTCGACGATATTTTGTGTATCTGGCCCATGAATCGTGACCTGGATAACTTCCTCCTTCAGTTAAATGATCAAGTCCCCACCATTAAGTTTACTTTAGAAGTGGAACAAGACAATTCAATCCCATTTTTGGATGTGCGTGTACATAGGGAAAGCCCAGGTTTTAAGTTTAGTATCTATCGGAAAACAACAAACAATTTGTCCTACGTACACTTTTACTCGGGACATGACACCCCCCACAAAGAAGGCCATTTTTTCATCAATGTTTCTCCGCGCCCTTAGGATCGACAGTCCGGAATACATCGATGCCGAATTGGAAAAAATCAACGGTATTGGAAGTGATCTGTGTTATCCATCTGCGTTTATGGAATCTTGTCTCAACAAGGCAAAACGAACTTTCTATCGTGTCAATAATAACACTCGTACTTTGTCAAAAAATATTTTAGTACTTCCATTTTTCCCGGGCTTTTTAGGCATTGCTAATGTACTTAAACTTTTGGATATTAATGTAGTATTTTCATATAACATATTGTGAAAAATATCATAGTAAAAAATAGCCCTACCAATAATTCAGGCATTATCTATAAAATTGGTTGTAAACAATGTGATTCCTTTTACATAGGTCAGACGGGAAAGGATTTGCACACACGTATAAAACAGCAACAATATTCCGTTAGAACAGGACAGTTGTCCAGTGCCCTTTTGTCCATTTGTCAGAGTTATCCCACTGTATTGACTGGAATAATGCTTCAGTTTTATTTCACTCTGGCAACATTGTTAATAGAAATATTCTTGAGTCTGCCATTATCCAACTTTCAAATAACTTCAACATAAGCAATGGTCGTTTTCAACTCGATCCTGTTGTTTTGAATTCCTTCAAAACAGATTTAGATAAGAAGGGTAGAACGCTAAATCTATGGTAAACTTGTATGCTACTTTATTAACTTTTAATTTTCATTTTATTTTTATATACAAGATGGGTAGAGTGATAAAACCCGGGCAGATTTCCAGTATAAATTTGTATTTTTTTTTTATAACATTGGTTGGAAACAATTAATTTAATCTTGTGCTAAAAATCGATAGTGTTTCCTTACAAAGTTGTATGCCCATCCCACAATCTTTTAATATTTTTTATTTATTTTATTTTATTTTTTTAAATTTCATTTTTCCGTTTATTGTATGTGTATATATATATATATATATATATATATATATATATTTTGTAACCTGAGGAAGTCATTAGACGAAAGCGCTAGAGCACCATTTTGTGTTTCCTTTCCTTCCTGGTTTTATTCATCATATATATATATATATATATATATATATATATATATACACATATACACATATATATATATACACACACACATATATATATATATGCTTTTTAGGCATTGCTAATGTACTTAAACTTTTGGATATTAATGTAGTATTTTCATATAACAATATTGTGAAAAATATCATAGTAAAAAATAGCCCTACCAATAATTCAGGCATTATCTATAAAATTGGTTGTAAACAATGTAATTCCTTTTACATAGGTCAGACGGGAAAGGATTTGCACACACGTATAAAACAGCAACAATATTCCGTTAGAACAGGACAGTTGTCCAGTGCCCTTTTTGTCCATTTGTCAGAGTTATCCCACTGTATTGACTGGAATAATGCTTCAGTTTTATTTCACTCTGGCAACATTGTTAATAGAAATATTCTTGAGTCTGCCATTATCCAACTTTCAAATAACTTCAACATAAGCAATGGTCGTTTTCAACTCGATCCTGTTGTTTTGAATTCCTTCAAAACAGATTTAGATAAGAAGGGTAGAACGCTAAATCTTTGGTAAACTTGTATGCTACTTTATTAACTTTTAATTTTCATTTTATTTTTATATACAAGATGGGTAGAGTGATAAAACCCGGGCAAATTTCCAGTATAAATTTGTATTTTTTTTTTATAACATTGGTTGGAAACAATTAATTTAATCTTGTGCTAAAAATCGGTAGTTTGATCTTGTGCTAAAAATCGATAGTGTTTCCTTACAAAGTTGTATGCCCATCCCACAATCTTTTAATATTTTTTACTTATTTTATTTTATTTTTTTAAATTTCATTTTTCCGTTTATTGTATGTGTATATATATTATTAGATTTATTTTCTTATTTCTCATTACAGTGAATCATATCCATTAATTTAACAAAGGTTGTTCGACTTCTGTACGGATATATATTCCGTATTTTCAAACCACTACAACCATAAACCGTTCCGGCTGCCTCGTTAAATCTGCTGGTTTAATTGGTTTAAAAGCACTGAATAGTGAGGTTATAGAAGAATTTTGTTTCAAATTTGTTCAGCTAACTGTGTTGCTGTTTTTTTCTTCAGGTTTGATCGGTGTATCATAGTAAAGTGCATTAAGTTGCATTTATGTTTAAATTCAATCATCTACTTCAAATTAGGCTGTTATAAGGCTGTTCGGTATAACATTTCCCTTTCAGAAAACAGGCAATCAATCTTCTTTATATTCAAGTATTATCAAGGTAAAGTGTTTACAATTAAAACTACTAAGGTAATGGTTTATTTTGTTTTCATAGAATAAGACAATTACTACCAACTAAAGAGGGTGTTAAACTATAAACAAGTTTAACCCTCTGATAGCATAAAATTTCTATCAGCGGGAATCAATAATATTATTCAGGATTTAATTTATGATTCGGTAAGTAATTCATAAGCTTAATTTAGTGTTAATAAATAATAGTTTAGTATTCAAATACTGTGTTGGGTTAAAACAAAATTTTAATTCTAACATAACTGATAGAAATTTTTCATTTAATTTTATTTAAATTTTGCAATTCTTAAGTTAAATTTTCTGAGTTTAAACTAATTAAAGTTTGAGTTTCAGTTCATATTTATGTAACATTCCTGCTGATAGATAATTAAATCCTGTTCTTTAATTTAGTAATTTCAGTGAAATTAGTAAGAATTATCAAAATTAAAAACTTATTCAGATTATAAATCTGTGCAGTTATTTTTCTAGAATTTATTTAGGCTTAAAAAATTATAAATTGTTGGAATTGCTAAATTGATAGTGAAATCTCCAAAAAACGAAAGCTGTGTCACTATCCTCTTGCTCAAAATTTGGTACTCAGGTGTGGGAAGTACAGCCTAACCTTTAACCTGACCATTAATTTGTTTGACAGTTTTCCCTTTGACCTTACAATTTATTTTCAAGAAAGTTATTTGTTTGTAATTAAGTCAAGATTCTGCTGCTGTGAATTTGTTTGATCACCGAGCGAGTTTGGACGAGGGCATACCTTTTGGGGGGCCTTTTCGGGCCTACCATTGAGCCTCAATTTTTGTGAATACCTTTTTGTCCTATTCAAATTAAATTTAAAATTTTGATTCAAGAATTCCCTCTTATTATTCTAGAATTAAGTAAAATTCGATTAAGTATTTTTTAGTTCCAAGTTCAAGAAATTTTAACATAAACATGTCTGAACTTAAAGAATTTATTAAAAGGCGTGGAGGTCATAGAGCTATGGTTTCTAGACTCCTTTCGAGTTTGGACGAGCTTTTAAACGAGAAGGAAATTCTCGTTGAAGATCTAGAGAGTAGACTAGAACAACTTTGTAACCATCAATGTAAACTTTCGGAACTTAATGATAAAATTCAGTGTAGTTTAGAGGATCAAGAATATTTAGATGATTTAAAAGAATCGGAGGAAAGGGATTTAGAAATTCGAAAATGCATTTTTAAAGTGAAAAATGTATTAGCTCAAATAAAGGATGCAAAGGAAAAAATTAATAGTTCTGGAAATGCAGCAAATAACCTAGAAAATAGCTTTTCAAACGCCGAGAAATTTCAAAGTGACTTCATGAATGGGTTAAGTGCTATTTTGAAGCGTAATGCTGCACCACCTAACCTTCAGTGCAGAAATTTCAGTGGTTCTACTGACAAGCACGAGTTTAAAGACTTTCTTAGTCAGTTCGAGAATTTGATAGGTGTTCGTACTGATCTGACAAATTCTGCCAAATTATCATACTTGAAGGGGTACTTGAGGGACATAGCTTATCAATCAATTAAACATTTGTCAAATGTTGATGACAATTATGAGATAGCTCTAGACATTTTAAAAGATCTCTTTCTAGACATCCCTTATATAATTGATGAGTCACTCAAGAAATTAGTTACGGCTAATGAAATTGATGACTTTCAATATGATAAATTAAATAACTGGCTTAGTGAAATTCGAGCTATGGTTCTTGATCTCAAAAATTATGAGGTGGATTTAATGGATGAAACCTCGTCTGGTAGTTTGTTGTTGGGTCACATCTTAATGAGTAAATTACCTATTTCATTCAAGAAGGAAATTGTTCGCAAATGCGAATCCAATTACCCTTCTCCAAATCAAATTTTTAAGAATTATGGTGAGATTATTAAAACTTTGTCCAGATTAAAGTCTAGTAAAGCCAAGTCTAATCAAAATCTCAAAACGTTCTATAAACCCAATAATGTGGTAAAAAACATTAAAAGTGAAGAACCTAAAGCCACTCTTCAAACTTTTCAGACTGCAGCCTCAAATATGCCTCAACCTAAAAAGGCCGGTCCTAATTTTAAAAAGTGTAAATTTTGTGATGGCGACCACTCTTTAATTCGCTGTTCTAAATATGACACGCTTCAAAAAAGACTTAAAAGATGTCAAGAAATCGATTTATGCTCTCATTGTTCGAGCATCAGACATTTGGGAAATAATTGTCCTGGTAAAGCTAACAAGCTCTCATTTTCTTGCGCAACCTGCGGTTTGAACTCTCATATTTCAGCATTATGTCCCAAGTTGGGTTCAAATAAAATAACTAATGGTGTCGAGACTCAGGTAAACAGTGTATCGGTGCATGCATTGTCTTCGGAGAATCATATATTTCGAAGTCGCGGCGTCTTGTTACCTACCGTGACTCTAGAATTTGTAAATCAAAATAATGTCAAATCAGTTAGGTGTTTGCTAGATTTAGCTTCACAAAGATCATATATCAGACCCTCAGTTCTAGATGGTTGGGACTGTCAATTAAAGCAAAAACCTAAATTCGAATGTCTAATAAGAACCTTTATTGGATCTCAAGTTAGAGAAATTCAAGAAGTGGAGTTGGGTGTAAGGCTGAATCCATCTAAAGCAACTCTCAAGAACTTCATCGTAGATGAAAAGATGGATTTAGATTATACCGTTCCAGAATTAAAAAACGTGATTTCTCAACTTCAAGAAGAAGGAATTACGTTCGGGGACAAGTCCTTCTATAACCTTCAGAATGATTTCGTCTCAAACATTGAAGGATTAATTGGAATTGATGTGCTTCAAGATTTTATGCCATTCTCCTTCGTAAAACTCAAGAATGGTACTGCCATATCAGTTTCTCAAGGACTTATACCTATTGGAGAGTTGGATACTTTTAAGAGTCCAATTCAACATTCCAGCAACAGTCGTAGATCTGTCAAGGAAACTCGTCAGTTTTCTTCAAGAACTCCTGTTAAGAAATTATGACTAGAAAGATCTGAAATTGATCAACAAAATTCCCTTCCTCTGACTGAGACTGATGGATCAAGTTTCAATTCAAGTTTTGATTCGAGTTTCACGGCAGCGGAGCAATCTGCTGTTCGAGTTTTAAAACCTACTAATTCAGGGCTTTCGGGGTGTAAAAACCCTTGGCATTGTTCCCTTTTTAAACTTAAATCAGGGCTTTCGGGGTGTAAAAACCCTTGGCATTGTTCCCTTTTTAAACTTACTAACCCCTCAAGTGAAACACCGAATCGAAGCTTAGCTTCAAATATTCAAATACCCTGTTTAAATCAGGACTCAAATGATTTACAGATTCACGAGTCTGGAGATGGGAAGAGTTCGCTTGCGGTCTTCAACGATGATGAACCGGGTCTGCATTCTATCGTGAACTGTGTCGTGAATCCGACCCCAAGTTATTTCAATCCTTTGTGTCACTGTAAATCCGACTCCGATCTAGACTTAGGTTTGGAAAATTTATATAAATTGGAGTCTATAGGTATAGATGAGAGTTCAAATGGTAGTTTGGATGAGATCAAGGTTAAACAATTTAATGACTCTATACATCTGTCTGGTGGCCAATATTATGTGGAGTTACCGTGGCATGAAGAGCTAATTAACCGTATTCCATCTAATCATAAAATAGCATTGGCAACTCTAAAAAGGGTAATTGGATTTCTCAATAAGAAAAACTTGCACTCTAAATATGCTGATGTATTTAAACAGCAACTAGATGATGGGATAATTGAAAGGTTTGATGTGACTCCAGACCAATATCAGAACTACATCTGGATACCTCATAGGCCGGTCATTAGGGTAGGAGATCAAGTTACAACTAAAATAAGGCCAGTTTTCAATTGTAGTTTGAAAACAGGTGAAGCTCCTTCTCTTAATGAAGCTGCATATCCTGGTGTAGACCTCATGAATTCACTGTTTACCTTATTATGCTCATTCAGAACCAATCAATACGTAATCCTTTCAGATATAAAGCAGGCATTTCTTCAAATCAAGCTCAAGCTTGATGTTGATAAAAATAGGTTTTGTTTTTTCTGGGAAGAGGACGGTCAATTATTAACTTATCGGTATACTACCATAGTATTTGGTCTGGCCAGTTCACCTTTCATACTCAACTATGTCATTAAATATCACGCCAATCAGTATCTAGATGATTTATGCTCTGAAGTTCTCAAGAAACATTTTTATGTGGATAATTTAATTTTCACGAATTCAGATCCAGAATTACTTCTGGAATTATACTCCACTTTAAATCAGAGAATGTCTGAGGGAGGTTTCAACCTTAGATCATGGAACACTAATCTAGACTGTCTCAAAAACATAATGGTTCAAGATCAAAATGTTGTTCAACATGAATGCTTGGAAAAGGTGCTGGGTTATCACTTTGATGTAAGTCGGGACTTAATCTTGCTGTCAGAATATGATCTAGACCCTGAAGCTTGTACCAAGCGCCAAATCCTTTCCCAAATTTCTAAAATTTTTGATCCATTATCCCTTTACCTCCCAGTTACCATTCGGGGTAGGCTTCTCGTGAGAAAATTGTGGAAGCTTAAGTTGTCTTGGGATGAGAAAGTCGGTCAAGATGAATTGAAGGTTTGGACTAAGATTTACAAAGATCTTAAAGAACTTTCAAATCTTTCTTTCAAACGTTCAGCTTTCGATTCTAGTGACTCTGCTTCATTAGTCATTTTTTGTGACGCTAGTGCCAGTTGTTACGGATTTGCAGTCTATGCAGTTGGCCCTTCAGGATCAAACTTAGTTTTTTCCAAGGCTAAAGTGGCTCCTATTCAAGCACGTACTTTACCTACTTTGGAATTACTTTCAGTTTATCTAGCGTTCAAATGTCTTCCTCAATTTCTCTCATCCATTAAAGCTCAGTTCTCAAATATCAAGATTTTTGTTGATGCTCAAATTGTGCTGTCTTGGGTCATTTCGTCAGACCTCAATGTCAAAATAAAAAACATGTTTGTTCGAAATCGAATTCAGGATATTAGAC
>JAJOZX010001898.1:0-47500 GCA_023014485.1 Bathynomus jamesi | reverse complement strand
CAGGGTTTGAAGAAGAGAATTTCGCGGAAAACGAAGACCAATTTGGACAACCAGGCTGCGTTCAGGTCAAGCTTGAACAACCTTTTCGACATTGGTCACCAAAATGCCCTAAATCTTATCAAAATTCAGGAGGACAAGGACTTCCTGCTTGCTCAAAGGGAGGAGGGTCGGAGAGGAAGGATTGGAAATGTCGACAAGAAGATTGCCAAAAAGTTGCAAGGGCCCAGAAAGAACTGCTCAGGAATTGAAGCGGAAAGACAGGCATGTGCAGGAAATGGAAGAAATCTCTGCTACCGTTGTTATGGAAACCTCATCGTCAGCGTCATCAAGTGAGGAAACAAGTCCCGAAAGAAAGCCAGTTACATCGTCGGCTCCAAAACATCGCTGTGGGACGACGGCAATCAGTTCGGAGGTCGCTGCGGCATTGGACCGCACGTGGATGAGCGACAGGGCAGCTGCTCGTGTTCTCATCCCCTTTGGCATGCAAATGGGTCAGGACATAAGTGAGATGTGCCTCATTCCAAGTGCTATTCGGGCCAGCAGATCCAGGTACAGATCAGCCCACGAAGCAGAGGTGAGAGCTTCCTACAAGCCTGAATGCCCTCTTGTTCTTCACTGGGATGGAAAACTTATGGCAGACTTAATGGGAAGAGACAAAATCGACCGTTTAAGCCATCTTAGTTACCGGGGATGGGATGAGCAAGATTCTAGCCATCCCCAAACTCCCAGACTCCAAGGCAGAAAGGACAGCAATCGTCATCATCGAAACCATCGAAAACTGGGATCTTGGCCAGAAGATCAAAGCTCTTTGCTTTGACACGACAGCCACCAACACCGGCATCCATGAGGAGTGTGTGCGAGTAGAGCAGGCTCTCGGGCGTGAAATGATTTACTTTGCGTGTCGACATCACGTGCTGGAACTGCTGCTTGAAGCAGTATTTTCTTTCCTTCTTGGAGACCTTTCCGAAGGACCTGAGATTACGATTTTCTAGAGCTTCCGTAATGTTTGGCCGCAAATGAAGTTGAATGAATACTCCACTGCCGCGGACGAAGAGGACACGGCTGCAGTGATCAGTCCCTGGGCCGAGAAGATGATTCATGAAGCAAATGACCTTCTGAAAGTGAAGCATCCCAGAGATGACTACAAAGAGCTTCTTGAACTTGTAGTCATTTTCTTGGGAGGAGTACCTCACGGACGTCGGAGTCCTGTGTTCATGGCTCCAGGGGCTTTGCACCGAGCACGGTGGATGGCGCGTGGAATTTACTCTTTCAAGATTTGGATGTTCAGATACCAGTTCACGATGCACATGAACCAATGTCCTTCAACATCTCGTGGAGCAAGTAGCAGTGACCGCCTGATTTCTGGGTTGCGGGTGCACTTCTGTCTCTTCGTTGCTCAAGATTACGTCCTTCCGTGGTTTTCAGCAAGAGAAGCAGCAAGCGCTCCACGAAGCGACTTAGCCCTCCTTCAAAAGTTGCAAAAACACCAACGCCGCTGGGTACAAGAGTTTTAATCGGCATCTCTGGTACCTCAATGAGGTAAACGTGGGCCTTGCACTATTCGATCCTGCAGTCGATGATGATGAGAAGCGGAAAATGGTAGAGAATATGAATTTCGTTGAAGGGTCAGAAGCTCCCCCCCCCCGACGAGTCTGGATTCCAGATCCAAGAGGAAAGACCCTGGCAGACTTTTGCTCTTCCAATACGTACAATCTGTTCACCCTTCTAGAACTTCCGGTCGATTTCCTGCAAGAGGATCCATCAAACTGGGAAAACAACACCAGCTTTGGTTCAGCAAAGATCAGGGTGGATTCCTTAAATGTAGTGAATGATGCAGCAGAGCGAGGCATAGCATTGATTCAAGAATTCACGAAGGCTGAAAGGACTCGGAACGAAGAGCAGATGCAGTTCATGATTCAAATCGTCGAAAAACATCGTAAAGTCTTGCCGACAGCCTCCAAAGCCACTTTGATGAAAAAATGAACGCCAACACTCGAGGTGTCATGTACTTTAATCGTTAATTATGAATTTAGTGAATATACTCACACGATATATTTGTTCTGAATACTTATTGGAGATGTATATTGGAGATGCAATTTATCATTTAAACTGAGAATTAAAATTTCCATTGCCCTATAAATTGAAAATACCTATCAGCTGTGGGCAACCTCTAAATGTTGTTGGATTACAAATAAATTTTGCCTGTTCTGTTTTCTCATGTATCCTCACAAAATAAAGGGTTCCGGTCCCTTGCATTTTCATTTCGCATTTTTCACCATATACCATAAACACACACTAATATATATATATATACATACATATCTACACACATATATATTATATATATATATATATATATATATATATATATATATATATATATATATATATATATATATATATATATATATATGCAATAAACAGAGAAGTAAAAATAAAATTAAAAATTAAAGGATTAACAAAGAGGCATACAGATTTGTAAGGAAAAATATCGATTTTTAGCACAAGATCAAATGAATTATAAAAATACAAATTTATACTGGAAATCTGCCCGGGTTTTAACACTTTGACTTTTATAGTAAATTCACTTTCAATAAAGAGTACTATCAACAAGTGTTTGGGATGGCCATGGGCAACCCCTTATCGCCCCTCCTCTCCAATATTTATATGGAGTTTTTCGAAATTACTTACATTCCGAGAATCCTGGGGGTTGGCATCCCTTGGTTGTGGTACGTCGACGATATTTTGTGTATCTGGCCCATGAATCGTGACCTGGATAACTTCCTCCTTCAGTTAAATGATCAAGTCCCCACCATTAAGTTTACTTTAGAAGTGGAACAAGACAATTCAATCCCATTTTTGGATGTGCGTGTACATAGGGAAAGCCCAGGTTTTAAGTTTAGTATCTATCGGAAAACAACAAACAATTTGTCCTACGTACACTTTTACTCGGGACATGACACCCCCACTAAGAAGGGCATTTTTTCATCAATGTTTCTCCGCGCCCTTAGGATCGCCATTCCGGAATACATCGATGCCAAATTGGAAAAAATCAACGGTATTGGAAGTGATCTGTGTTATCCATCTGCGTTTATGGAATCTTGTCTCAACAAGGCAAAACGAACTTTCTATCGTGTCAATAATAACACTCGTACTTTGTCAAAATAATATTTTAGTACTTCCATTTTTCCCGGGCTTTTTAGGCATTGCTAATGTACTTAAACTTTTGGATATTAATGTAGTATTTTCATATAACAATATTGTGAAAAATATTATAGTAAAAAATAGCCATACCAATAATTCAGGCATTATCTATAAAATTGGGTGTAAACAATGTGATTCCTTTTGCATAGGTCAGACGGGAAAGGATTTGCACACACGTATAAAACAGCATCAATATTCCGTTAGAACAGGACAGTTGTCCAGTGCTCTTTTTGTCCATTTGTCAGAGTTATCCCACTGTATTGATTGGAATAATGCTTCAGTTTTATTTCACTCTAGCAACATTGTTAATAGAAATATTCTTGAGTCTGCCATTATCCAACTTTCAAATAACTTCAATATAAGCAAAAGTCTTTTTCAACTCGATCCTGTTGTTTTGAATTCCTTCAAAACAGATTTAGATAAAAAGGGTAGGACGCTAAATCTTTGGTAAACTTGTATGCTACTTTATTAACTTTTAATCTTCATTTTATTTTTATATATATCGAAACTTCACTATAAAAGGCAAAGTGTGAAAACCCGGGCAGATTTCCAGTATAAGTTTGTATTTTTATAATTCATTTGATCTTGTGCTAAAAATCGATATTTTTCCTTACAAATCTGTATGCCTCTTTCTTAATCCTTTAATTTTTAATTTTTATTTTACTTCTCTGTTTATTGCATATATATATATATATATATATATATATATATATATATATATGTTAACCCCTCCGTCTATGGCCCTGGGTTGGTTCGGATCGACGGGGGTTCTAGTTACGGAGGCAAGCAACGGATATTTCTTCTATATACTTTTCTTCTATAACTTTCTAATTCTTTTCTCTCGCTTTATGGGGTCGACACTCTGTTAATTCTTTTCTTTCAATAATACTCTGATACTTCTACTTTCTTGACTAAATTCCTCTGAAGATAGCCCAACTCGAGGGGGAAAATAAAAAAAGTTTCTCTTACTGTAATTTTCTTCTTAAAAATTTACAGGTAGTGGTCTGAATTTTACAGGGGTAGAGGTTCGACCTCTTTCGACCATAGCTCAGGCCGAATCTAAAAATATTAAGGAGGCAAGGGGCCTCTGCCCCCTCCCCGCAGCGAGGCTGCTAACAAGGGGAGTCTCTTAGCAGTGACCAAAGCAGAGAGCCGTAATGAAGTGTCCTTCATTTTACAAATACATGTATAAAATATGCCTGAATGTTGGGGGATGGCAGTTGGAGGTTAAGTTTCCCCCCTTTTAAACACGATCAGGTGTTTGAAAGTTTCCAAATAAAAAAAAAAAAAATAAATAAAAACTAATCTTATTTTTTTTTGCCACGTCTTCATTTCTGAAGGCGATATCATTTCACGACTGAGTACATTTTTGTTTGGGTTTATTACAATTATGATTTCGATTATGGATTACTTCCCATTCGCTTATGATTGTCCCTTACAGTTCTATTAAAGTACATTCTTACATTATATATAAAGTCATTACATTCAATTATAGTTTCATTGAAGTACATTACGTCGTTACCATTCTTACAGTGTTATATATATATATATATATATATATGGTTAGATTATATGGTTAGATTATATGGTTAGATTATATGGTTAGATTATATGGTTAGATTATATATGGTTATATATATGTTATTCGTACAGCACAAGTACATGAGACATGACAAGATAATTTATATACAACATAATATGTTATACATTTTAATATGTTATGAATTTGGATCAGAGCGAAAGATGTTGTTTATTAGAAACGTTCAATTCTGCTGTGATTCGCGAATTCGACCACTCAACTACTGTAAGCCTAATGAATGTCTTGTGAGGGTGAACGCACTTAAAAGAAAAAAAAAAATACATGTGGACGTATTTTACATGTAAGTAACAGAATAGGTTGTGTGCGTAATATAGACGCGCGTAAAATATGGACTGATAGGTTGATAGGTATCAGTAGACAATAGGTAGGAAACAACATAAATAATGATGTATAGAGAATGAAGTTTTTTTCTTTTTATTATTATTATTATTATTATTATTATTATTGATTATTAAATTTACCATACATTCAATACGGAAGATGTCCAAATACTAAACACGTGATTCAGTGTTCAAGGTATGGAAAACGTGAAGAGAATTAAGTTACTTTATGACGTCATAGTTATTGAATTTTGTACGTATAATACAAATCATTATTAGGAAGATTTACAAGAACGAATTAGAGGCAAAGAGTGGGCATTAATGACTAAGAAGTACAACTACGGGTTCCAATCCTGTTATATGCAATGTGTATGCATAATCTAGGGACGAGGGTGAGATGCAAGACAATCATAATTAATTAATAACTTCTATAACAAATAAAAATGGATACGACTAAACCATAGGTATGGTAGATCGTAGGGTTTTGACACGAACAAAAATAGGAAGCCACAAGTAAAATTATTATCCAAACTCGCGTTAAGCGATTTTTGTTCTTATGTAAAAATGAATATTGATTATTCATTGTCGATTTTTACATTGCTCTCCCCTTTTAAAAATGATATTTATACAATAATCTAATAGGGTACCATTAATACAATACAAATGAGAAAAATACATCCTAACTACTTCATTAGATGACGAATTTTTTTCTTTACATTACAAATTTTTATACAGAACAAGTGAGTTATTACATAATATAAAAAATTCAAAGATTAATACTTTAATTTATGCAAACAGAATAAAAGGATTAATACATTAATTTGGACAAACAATTAAGTTAGGCAAAGAATGGTATTGTTAATTTAAAAAAAATTCCTGTGGGGAAAATTACATACATACTGAATAGTAGGTAAAAGGGAAAAATATAAATTATTTTCCAAAGTTACCCTGATCGTGCAGTCTATAACTAATTTTATTGACTATTGTAGGTAAAATCGAATTACGTAATGGATGATGTATAGACCTGTGGTCTAGTGTGTATGTGTGTGTATTAGATACAGAGTGTGTATCTTATAAATTTGAGGGATAGATTAGCGGAGATTCTTAAATTAACTGAATAAATGCCTGAGCAAAAATTTATATATAGTAAGCAAAAAGGCTTAGGACTATATAAATAGCAGAGTTAGCACCTACACGCTATGAATAGTTTGTGATATCGAATGATTTTAGAATAAGGTTTGTATATATAGTATATATAGTGTGTGCATATATGCGTGTGTATGTGTAGAGATTTGGAAGGTTTTTGAATTAACAAAGTTTAAAAATAATGTATAATAATTTAAGATGGGTTTAGGGTTATAAAATCTTTTCAGTCATTATTGTTGTTATTATTATTATTCATAAAATCCTTTAAGTTCAAGGTAGTATTTAAGTATTTAATTAAATCAGTTACACGTATTAAGGTAATAAAAAGAAATGTACTTAGAGGACTTACAATTGATGAAAGTAAATCTCACGGTTTAAAAATTGAATTTTGAAGATGGAATTAAATTCGACTAGTAACATTCCTAGCTATATGAACTATATAACCATTAACATTAACCAGAAGTATCGGTACGATAATTGAATTAAGAAAATTAAGAATACAAATTAAAAATATAAATCAATTTATGCATTTTAATGAGCTAAACATAGTTTTATAATATTCTTAAAAATAAAAGTAAATCGAACCATAGATGAGTTTCGGCCAAGAATAAAAGTGTTATTGAAATGGAAGGAAGCATTTCGAACAATCTTTTCTTTTAATAATTTCAGGTAAATTTTACATTAAAAATTATTTGTATATACTAAAAAAAATATTAAAAAGGTTTAATAATTTTTGCATGTTAAGTAGAAAATTATACTCTTTCGTTAAATGTTGATAGACTGAATTATTTGATATTTTAGTCTGAAAACTTGTTTGCATATGATAAATACATATGTTTTATTGTGTAGAAGTTTTATTAAAATTAAATGACAAAAAGAATAAACACAACTGAAATTTAGGGTATGTGCGGTCCTACGGGTAAATTTCCCGACCATACAGAGCAAGATAAATTAGGTACATGATCGATTAATTATTACACTATTTCTGTCATCATATAATCGCAATAATTAAAAACTTGTTACCAACATTTGTAAACGGTTTTGGTTGCCAACAATAAAATATGTCATTTTACCTATATATTTTTATACGCAACAATGGCATGAAAAAGAAAAGACAAATCGGTCCATTTCCTTCTTACAACAAACAAAGAAAGGTTAACTAAAGACGCAACCCGGTCAATTCAGGTTGAATTAAATTCTCTTTACAACACAAAAAAGGTTGAATTAAATTCTTAAATTACATTTTCTTAAATTAAATTCTCTTAACTTACAAAGAAAAAGTTGAATTCAATTGACTGCATTGAAATGACTTTGGACTTAAAAACTGACTGCTTCAAAACTAACTGCTTCAAAACTAACTGCTTCAAAACTAACTGCTTCAAAACTAACTGCTTCAAAACTAACTGCTTCAAAACTAACTGCTTCAAAACTAACTGCTTCAAAACTAACTGCTTCAAAACTAACTGCTTCAAAACTAACTGCTTCGAAACTAACTGCTTCGAAACTAACTGCTTCGAAACTAACTGCTTCAAAACTAACTGCTTCAAAACTAACTGCTTCAAAACTAACTGCTTCAAAACTAACTGCTTCAAAACTAACTGCTTCAAAACTAACTGCTTCAAAACTAACTGCTTCAAAACTGGCTTCTTCAAAACTGGCTTCTTCAAAACTGGCTTCTTCAAAACTGGCTTCTTCAAAACTGGCTTCTTCAAAACTGGCTTCTTCAAAACTGGCTTCTTCAAAACTGGCTTCTTCAAAACTGGCTTCTTCAAAACTGGCTTCTTCAAAACTGGCTTCTTCAAAACTGGCTTCTTCAAAACTGGCTTCTGTAATCTCTGGGGCGGTTGTCCCTCTTGGCGCAACCTTCTGACTTGACCTCTTGTCAAGTATTTCTATAAATCTCTGGGGGCGGTTGTCCATCTTGGCGCAACCTTCTGACTTGACCTCTTGCCAAGTATTTTTATAAGTCTCTGGGGGCGGTTGTCCATCTTGGCGCAACCTTCTGACTTGACCTCTTGCAAGTATTTCTATAAGTCTCTGGGGGCGGTTGTCCATCTTGGCGCAACCTTCTGACTTGACCTCTCGTCAAGTATTTCTATAAATCTCTGGGGTTTGGTTATCCCTTTTGGATGCAACCAACTGAAAACTGATTTGCAACTTATTTGCAAATAAAACTGACTCGAAACTACTTCGAGTATCTTTATAAATCTCTGGGGTTTGGTTGTCCCTCTTGGCGCAACCTTCTGAAAACTGATTTGCAACTTATTTGCAAATAAAACTGACTCGAAACTACTTCGAGTATCTTTATAAATCTCTGGGGTTTGGTTATCCCTTTTGGATGCAACCAACTGAAAACTGATTTGCAACTTATTTGCAAATAAAACTGACTCGAAACTACTTCGAGTATCTTTATAAATCTCTGGGGTTTGGTTATCCCTTTTGGATGCAACCAACTGAAAACTGATTTGCAACTTATTTGCAAATAAAACTGACTCGAAACTACTTCGAGTATCTTTATAAATCTCTGGGGTTTGGTTGTCCCTCTTGGCGCAACCTTCTGAAAACTGATTTGCAACTTATTTGCAACGAAAACTGACTTCAAAACTGACTTGCAACTTATTTTCAACGAAAACTGACTTCAAAACTGACTTGCAACTTCTTTGCAACGAAAACTGACTTCAAAACTGACTTGCAACTTCTTTGCAACGAAAACTGACTTCAAAACTGACTTGCAACTTCTTTGCAACTAAAACTGACTTCAAAACTGACTTGCAACTTCTTTGCAACTAAAACTGACTTCAAAACTGACTTGCAACTTCTTTGCAACTAAAACTGACTTCAAAACTGACTTGCAACTTATTTGCAACTAAAACTGACTTCAAAACTTCTTTGCAACTTCTTTGCAACTAAAACTGACTTCAAAACTGACTTCAAATATCTCTCTAAATCTATAAACTCTCTATAAACACACACTCTCTTAATTTGCAAGTCAATTCAATTCAATAAATTGAAAAAAATTGTAAACAAAAATAAAAAATGTAAACAACATTTCACTCGAACGTACGTGAAGGTACGGTACTATTATGTTTGGTACATAAATAAAATTATTCTATACTGAATATAATAGTAAAAATAACTGAAATTAACTCTCTCTGAAATTAACTCTCTCTGAAATTAACTCTCTCTGAAATTAACTCTCTCTGAAATTAACTCTCTCTGAAATTAACTCTCTCTGAAATTAACTCTCTCTGAAATTAACTATCTCTGAAATTAACTCTCTCTGAAATTAACTCTCTCTGAAATTAACTCTCTCTGAAATTAACTCTCTCTGAAATTAACTCTCTCTGAAATTAACTCTCTCTGAAATTAACTCTCTCTGAAATTAACTCTCTCTGAAATTAACTCTCTCTGAAATTAACTCCCTCTGAAATTAACTCTCTCTGAAATTAACTCTCTCTGAAATTAACTCTCTCTGAAATTAACTCTCTCTGAAATTAACTCTCTCTGAAATTAACTCTCTCTGAAATTAACTCTCTCTTACATTTAACTCTGTTACAATTACTGTTTCACTAAAAAAATGTATCACTGGTGTCTGAAATGTTCACTGTGTTTTGTGTAAATTCTGACTTGATACTCATTATTAACTGTTAATAATACTGACTTTTCAAGTGTTTATAAATTACTTAAAAAAAACAAAATTTACTTAAAAGTTCTACTGGCAAAATCCTCAGAGACGAGTCCTGAAGACGTCTTGCTGGCTACTTCTTCTTGGATGAAAACTAGGCGTGGAGAACTTGGAGTCGTGACACACCGGTCAAGGGTGGATGTTACGAACTAGAAGTCGTGACACGCCGGTCAAATGGTTTTATCCTGATGCAGGGTAATTTCTATCTTGGCCAAAGAGTGGCCTCTTCTTAAAATAATCTTCTTAAAATCTTCTTTTTATCCTGATGCAGGGTAATTTCTATCTTGGCCAAAGAGTTACGGAGGCAAGCAACGGATATTTCTTCTATATACTTTTCTTCTATAACTTTCTAATTCTTTTCTCTCGCTTTATGGGGTCGACACTCTGTTAATTCTTTTCTTTCAATAATACTCTGATACTTCTACTTTCTTGACTAAATTCCTCTGAAGATAGCCCAACTCGAGGGGGAAAATAAAAAAAGTTTCTCTTACTGTAATTTTCTTCTTAAAAATTTACAGGTAGTGGTCTGAATTTTACAGGGGTAGAGGTTCGACCTCTTACGACCATAGCTCAGGCCGAAATCTAAAAATATTAAGGAGGCAAGGGGCCTCTGCCCCCTCCCCGCAGCGAGGCTGCTAACAAGGGGAGTCTCTTAGCAGTGACCAAAGCAGAGAGCCGTAATGAAGTGTCCTTCATTTTACAAATACATGTATAAAATATGCCTGAATGTTGGGGGATGGCAGTTGGAGGTTAAGTTTCCCCCCTTTTAAACACGATCAGGTGTTTGAAAGTTTCCAAATAAAAATTTAAAAAAAATAAATAAAAATAAAAACTAATCTTTTTTTTTTTTGCCACGTCTTCATTTCTGAAGGCGATATCATTTCACGACTGAGTATATTTTTCTTTGGGTTTATTACAATTATGATTTCGATTATGGATTACTTCCCATTCGCTTATGATTGTCCCTTACAGTTCTATTAAAGTACATTCTTACATTATATATAAAGTCATTACATTCAATTATAGTTTCATTGAAGTACATTACGTCGTTACCATTCTTACAGTGTTTTTATATATATATATATGGTTAGATTATATGGTTAGATTATATGGTTAGATTATATGGTTAGATTATATGGTTAGATTATATGGATTATATGGTTAGATTATATGGTTAGATTATATGGTCAGATTATATGGTTAGATTATATATGGTTATTATATATGGTTATTAATACAACACAAGTACATGAGACATGACAAGATAATTTATATACAACATAATATGTTATATTACATTTTAATATGTTATGAATTTGGATCAGAGCGAAAGATGTTGTTTATCTTAGAAACGTTCAATTCTGCTGTGAATCGCGAATTCGACCACTCAACTACTGTAAGCCTAATGAATGTCTTGTGAGGGTGAACGCACTTAAAATAAAAAAATAAAAAAAATACATGTGGACGTATTTTACATGTAACAGAATAGGTTGTGTGCGTAATATAGACGCGCGTAAAATATGGACTGATAGGTTGATAGGTATCAGTAGACAATAGGTAGGAAACAACATAAATAATGATGTATAGAGAATGAAGTTTTTTTTTCTTTTTATTATTATTATTATTATTATTATTATTATTATTAAAGAATTTACCATACATTCAATACGGAAGATGTCCAAATACTAAACACGTGATTCAGTGTTCAAGGTATGGAAAACGTGAAGAGAATTAAGTTACTTTATGACGTCATAGTTATTGAATTTTGTACGTATAATACAAATCATTATTAGGAAGATTTACAAGAACGAATTAGAGGCAAAGAGTGGGCATTAATGACTAAGAAGTACAACTACAAGTTCCAATCCTGTTATATGCAATGTGTATGCATAATCTAGGGACGAGGGTGAGATGCAAGACAATCATAATTAATAACTTCTATAACAAATAAAAATAGATACGACTAAACCATAGGTATGGTAGATGGTAGGGTTTTGACAAGAACAAAAATAGGAAGCCACAAGTAAAATTATTATACAAACTCGCGTTAAGCGATTTTGGTTCTTATTATATATGTTTGTGTGTATGTATGTTATTTATTTATTTTTTTTTTTTCTTTCTGTAACCTATATATGGCCGTAACCTTTTTTGTACTTCAGTGTTCCTGAGGATGTCATTAGACGAAAGCGCTTGAGCACCTTTTTGTGTTTCCTTTCCTTCGTTGTTTTATTCATCATATATATATATATACACACACACATATATATATATATACGTATATATATATATATATATATACACACACACATATATATATATATATACACATATATATATTTATTTTTTTTATAGGTTATAGCCCTAGTGCTGGGTCTACAAGGCGGCTACATCAAATACCCCTGTTTTCTCTGTCTGTGGGACAGCCGAGCAGACAAGCAACACTACGTACAACGCGAATGGCTAGCAAGACGTGGCCTGGAACCAGGTTCGCACAACGTTCTGTCACACGCTCTCGTGAATTCGCAGATGATTCTACTTCCGCCGCTGCACATCAAGCTCGGACTTATGAAGAATTTCGTCAGAGCACTCAACAAAGAAAGCCGAGCTTTCGCTTTCCTGAATCAGATATTTCCACGCGTCAGTGAGGGCAAACTGAAAGCAGGTATTTTTGACGGCCCTCAGATAAGGGAGCTAATGAAAGATGCTCAATTCGACGAAAGTCTGGAGGACAATGAGATCAATGCCTGGCTCGCATTCAAGTCCATTGTCACGAATTTTCTGGGCAACCACCGAAGTCCAGAGTACGAACGTGCTGTCGAGGAGTTCCTGCAGAGCTTCCAGGCTCTTGGTGCACGTATGTCCATAAAGATGCATTTTCTCAGCTCGCATTTAGACTACTTTCCGGACAACTGCGGTGAAGTCAGCGAAGAGCAAGGAGAGCGCTTCCACCAGGATATTCGAGTGATGGAAGAGAGGTACCAGGGCCGCTGGGATGTGAACATGCTCGCGGACTACTGCTGCTGTGGAACACTGACGAAAGTCTTTGAGAAAGCCCTTTCATCCACATTAACTGTACTCGTGTACCATTTTTTATATACTTTGTACATTTTCTGTCAATTTAAGTCCGTTTTAAAAAAATAAACTTGCTAATTTCATAATGATAATTTTCGAATAACCTATTTTTTTTAAATTGAGATAGCATAAAAACCTGACCTGATTGAGCAAAATGAGTTACATTTTTGAATTCAGCATGCAAAACTTATAAAAGAACAACTAAAAAAGCCTTGACCTCAGGAAAAAAAAATTCAAACGCAGACCAGTGTAATTAATTACTTTACATGAAATGTGCATGACTAGGCCATATAAGCTACTTTATAAGATAATTTAATTGTAAATTACATAATTTATTAGAGGTAATATCCGCATAACATCCGCAGCCTGAAGTGCGGATGCGGATATCCGTCCACCACTAATATATATATATATATATATATATATATATACACACACAGTGTATATATATATATATAATTATATATATATATATATATATATATATACACACAGTGTGTATATATATATATATACACAGTGTGTATGTATATATATATATATATATATGCAGTATATATATATATATATATATATATATATGCAGTGTATATATATATATATATATATATATATATATATATATATATATATATATACACAGTGTATATATATGTATATATATATATATATACACAGTGTATATATATATATATATATATATATATATATATATATATATATATATATATATATATATATGTATATATATGCAGTGTATATATATATATATATATATATATATATATATATATATATATATGATACACAAAGACCGTGCATGGAACAAGGAACTCTTCTGGGATAATTAAATCCACTATAGTCCGAATAAGTAATGGTAAATGACAAATTCCATAGTTTTTCTTTTTCATGATGCAAGCCCGACGTGGGCAACGGGTCTGTCGCAAAGAGGTCCCATAAATATAGCTTCCCTCACCAGCTATCTGCAAAGCAGAGAGGATCCAGCTTTGGGACATGGATCTAGGGTTTAAAGCAGCCTAGCCCCACTACACTTAGAACCTCAATATAAGTAAAAGACTCGTTGCATTCACGTCGGATTGAATAAATCAAAGAAAAAGGGGTAACTATTATATTTTTAGCCAAAACCAAAACTTAAAACTCAACTGGCAGAATTGAGCGTCCACTTTTCAAGGCACATAACATGTCTGTTTCATGATGGAACTTGAATGCAACGAGTCTTTTACTTATATTGAGGTTCTAAATGTAGTGGGGCTAGGCTGCTTTAAACCCTAGATCCATGTCCCAAAGCTGGATCCTGTCTGCTTTGCAGATAGCTGGTGAGGGAAGCTATATTTATGGGACCTGTTTGCGAGAGACCCGTTGCCCACGTCGGGCTTGCATCATGAAAAAGAAAAACTATGGTATTTTTCATTTACCGTTACTTATTCGGACTATAGTGGATTTAATTATCCCAGAAGAGTTCCTTGTTCCATGCACGGTCTGTGTGTATCATAAAAAACTTAGGGAACCATTCTGAGTTCATTCCCATCATGAAACGGACATGTTATGTGCCTTGAAAAGTGGACGCTCAATTCTGCCAGTTGAGGTTTAAGTTTTGGTTTTGGCTAAAAATATAATAGTTACCCCTTTTTCTTTGATTTTTTCAATCCGACGTGAATGCAACGAGTCTTTTACTTATATTGAGGTTCTAAATGTAGTGGGGCTAGGCTGTTTTAAACCCTAGATCCATGTCCCAAAGCTGGATCCTGTCTGCTTTGCAGATAGCTGGTGAGGGAAGCTATATTTATGGGACCTCTTTGAGAGAGACCCGCTGCCCACGTCGGGCTTGCATCATGAAAAAGAAAAACTATGGTATTTGTCATTTACCATTACTTATTCGGACTATAGTGGATTTAATTATCCCAGAAGAGTTCCTTGTTCCATGCACGGTCTGTGTGTATCATAAAAAACTTAGGGAACCATTCTGAGTTCATTCCCATATATATATATATATATATATATATATATAAAACTGTAAAAATTAACAATGAATAATCCATATTCATTTTTACATGAGAAACCAAAATCGCCTGATGCAATTTTGGATAAAAACTCTATTTGTTACTTTCTATTTTTGTTTGTGTCACAACCATACGATCTACCATTTATATGGTTTAGTCGTATCCATGTTTCCATTTTTCATTTGTTATAGAAGTTATAATTAATTATGATTGTCTTGCATCTAACCCGTAGTGTATTAGTCCTTATTACCAATCTGTCTCTAATTCGTTCCTTTTAAATCCTCCCATTATTTATACGTTGTTCATTCGTACATCCATGTCCTTTCTTGACCTTTATCTTTTGTTAATTTTATTACTCATTCATTCAGCTACCTATTGTCTATCATTGTCAACCTGTTGTGGACCACCCATATGTGTACAATACTTTGTGCATTCGTACTTTTCCCCTGATGATTATACTGGTCAACACTCATTTTGTTGCCAATCATATTAGAGTGATTTTGGGGTAACTTTGTGGTGCTGATTCCGAATATGACATCGGTTTTGCTAGATTGGCTCTAATTTATGAGATAATTGGTACCCCATTGAAACACGTAAAAATGCAAAAAATTTAATGTTCAGGCGGAGCCTACTTACAAATCGCATTGAAATTGTCTCAAATCATACAAAAGTAAACACATGAAATACATAATGGCATTTTATTCGGTCTCACCATCTAGAATGTTCCGGTAGTTTCGCATATGCACGCGTTATGGTTACGTTTCCTATTAATTGAGGGTATTCATTATCTCAAGAACTAGAGCCAAATCGGAAAAACTACTTTCATTTTGGAATTCAGCAACCCCAAAATACCCTAAATTCGTACGAATTTCCTTGGCAACGAAAAAAATTTTTTTTTTTGTTGACCTGTGTTATGATTACGTACATAGTTACGTACATGTACATACGTTTACGTGTATTGTTTTTATTTTTTTATACTTAATTTCACCTCCCGCAATGAACTCAAAAATGCTTATGCGAAGGGTTAAAATTCCGCTATCCACAGCAAATTCAAGCATCTGAATTCGAAATCCTCAGTTTTTATTTTTATTTTTTAAATTTTTATTTGGAATCTTTCAAACATCTGATCATGTGTTTAAAGGGGTGAACTTACCATTCAACTGCATTCTCCCAACATTTAGACTTATATGATACATGTAATTGTAAAATTAACTTCACTTCATTACTGCACTCTTCTTTGGTCACTACTACGAGACTCCCTTGTTAGCAGCCTCGCTGCGAGGAGGGGGCAGAGGCCCCTTGCCTCCTTAATTTTTAGATTCCGGCCTGAGCCATGGTCGAAAGAGGTCGAACCTCTATCCCTGTAAATTCAGAGCACTACCTGTACATTTTAGAAGTAAACAACAGTCAAAGAAAGTTTTTTATCTTTTCCTTCGAGCCTTGTTCTCTTCAGGAATTTAGTCAGTAAAGTCGATAAGTTTAGTACCAACAGAAAGTATCAGAGTATTATAGAAAAAGAAGAATTAACAACTGTCGACCCTATAGCGAGAGAAAGAAATTAGAATATTATAGAAGAAACTATCTATCGCGAGAAATATCCGTTGCTGCCTCCCAACCAGAACCCCCGTCGACTCCGAACCGCCCCAGGGCCATAGACAGAGGATTCAAACTTATATATATTATATATATATATATATATATTATATATATATATATATATATATAGTATACAGTGTGTATATATATATATATATATATAATATATATACACACACATAGATACAGTATATATGGGATGAATTTCACAATAAAACACGTGAAATGAATGAATGCTGCAAACCCACAAGGAAAAAGAAAAACGATTCCAAGGCCTTTCGTGTATTCAAAGCTACACCTCGTCAGGGAATGAAGATAAAAGGCGAGATGCCCATAAATATATACAACGTACAGGAAAAACAAAACAATTAGCACATACTTAACAAGGGTTAATGAGAGGCAAAAGAAATTTTAACGTGATATCGTCAATTTTATACGTCCCCGCACTGTTATTGAAAGTGTTTTTAAAATGAATAAATGCACATTCTAGAATATTTCTTTCTATTATATCTCTGTTTTTAACAAGCGCTTTAGAACTATCCCACTTGATGCTATGGTTACATCTATACATATGGTTAAATAAAGCATTGGAAGTATTAGCTGTTCTACACGCATATTTATGCTGTTTTACCATAATATCTAACGTTTTACCGGTTTGGCCTATATATACTGAGTTACATTGTGTACATCCGATCGAATACACACAACCAACAACATTATTAGGGCTATTCTTTATTAGGCGTGATTTAATAGTATTATTATACTTAAAGATTACATTAATGCCAATTGCTTTAAGTACAGTTGGAAGGTATTGAAAATTAACATGGTAAGGTAGGCTAAGGATATTTTTACGCTGAAATTCCTTTACAATTACATTATTATAATACATATTCTTGGCTTTCTTAAGACAGTTATCTAAAAATGAAATAGGATAACATAATTTAGTACCAATATTCATGATATTGCATAACTCGGAATCTAAAAATTCAGGACTGACAACTCTCAATGCTCGAAGAAACATAGCAGAGAAAATAGAGGATTTAATCGAAGGATGATGGTCAGAATAAAAATGCACATAAGAGTTATTATTAGTAGGCTTACGGTAGACTTCATATTTGAACTGATTAGAGCAGTGGTTCTTAACCTTTTTACTACCATGCTTCCTCTAGGAATTGGTCCTTCCCTCCACGCCCCCTTTCAATCAAAATAACATTCTCAATAACTTCTCAATATTAGCCCATGCTCTCGTTAAGAGAATAACAAATATAATTAGAGAAATTCCTGTTTCTAGGGGGGCGCGCCCCCCCCCGGTTAAGAACCACTGGATTAGAGCATCTCCAAACTTTTAGATCCAGAAAAGATAGGCTTCCATCATTTTCTTTTTCAACTGTAAACTTAATAGATGGAACTAAATTGTTGAGCCTACCAAGAAATAAGTCCACATCCAAATTATTAGACCAAAGGCATAAAATATCATCTATATACCTGTAGGCTTGTTCAAAAATCAACTTTTTCTTATTTTCATAGGTTTCTGTACTTTTTCCCATGCCTTTTGACCTGAAAAGGCCGAAAATCACAACCATTTTGACCTAGGTTGTTGGGAAGCATTGCCGCATGGAGCTTTAATTTTTCTGCCTTGAAATCGGCCAAAAGCACCAGTTCCGGGGTCCCTTGAATCATGTTTTGCACTATAACTTTTTATCTAAACAAGATAGAGCAACAAAATAGGCACCAAATTAAAGTGTTGTTAATCCTCTTTCTAACTTATACAATTATGATAGTCTTGGAACAAGAAATGGCACATTGGTACATACAAAGATTTCAGAAATATCACAAAATTCGTTTTCTCACACTCAAGGCAGACAAGGCGCCTTATTCATGACACAAATTTGAGATTAACATTTTGTCACAAGTCTAATCGATCAAGAAGTGAAAGCATTACATGATGATTAATTTCATAATGACATTTACACAGTCAGTTGTTGAGAGTTTGTTTCTTGAAGCTGTCAAAGCGGCGTCTGTTGAACTCCACAGTTTGAAGGAGATAGTCCCTTTGCTTGGCATCTGTTGTTATGACATTTGCAAAGTCGCTCATCATCTTGACACAACGTTCAGCAATGTCATTCACCGCTTTCAGATTCTTAACATAGCCCAACGCTTTTCTGTAGTCCTCATTCTGTGGCCAAGTCGTGACAGGTTCCAGAAGCCACTCGGATCCAATGTTCAGTGTGTCCATCAGGAAATGTGATTCTGGGCCAATGAGATCAACCAGGGTGGTCTTAGCTGTGACTCTCTGGAATAGAGGCTTTCCTGTTCTGAAGCTGTCTGGCTTCTCAGTGGCATGTAACTGGGCAGCAATGTCGTGCTTCAATGTGTCACTCAATCTACTGCTGAACAGGGCAAATGGCACGACTTCCTGCGTCAGGTACCATTTGTGGTTTTCCATCTTATTAAGTACTGCATCAGCAAGCTCTGGGTCAGTTTTCTTGTACTTCAACATGTCCTGGATTAGACTTAGATCATTCACGGGAGCATCTGCAGCAGACATTGACATCATCCATACAGGAGTGGAGAACAGCGCAAGGAAGGTGTTGAGTCTTTCCAGCTTTGATACAGTGTCTTCGTCGTACTCAAGTTGATCTGCAAACATCAGCATTTTCATGGAGTACAGGTTTCTGGCCATCCATCTGGCCTGATGAATGGCGCCTGGTCGACTCCAGTGAATACCTCGAGGAGGCGTTCCTCCAAGAACAGTGACTGTCATTTCAGCCATTTCCCTGTAGTCGGCTCTTGGAAGCCTTTCTGCTGTTAGAATGTCTTGGAGTATTTCTTCACTATTCTTCTTCTTTTCCTTCAGCCATTTGCTGTTGATAGCCAGCATCTTTGGGTTTTCCTTGGACAAGTCCGTCCAAACATCCTTCAGATGCTCAAACTAGGGATTATCTGGCCCCTTCACCTTCCCAAACAGCTTCTCCCAAACTGCTCCTACTAGGATTTCCAGGATGTGATGTCGACAGGCCACATAAAACACCTTTTTGTTCAGCATTTTCTCTAGCAGTTTGGCAGCTCCTCTGTGAACTCCACTGTTACTGGATGTAGTGTCAAAAACAAGGGCAGTAACATTATCCGTAAGTTCCCATGTCTCCAGTAAATCCATTGAAGCCTTAGCCTGAGCTGTGCCAGAAGAATTGTCGATGACAGGTACTCCCAATAACTTTCCTTCAGTGTATGAAGGTGGACCAGACACTAGCACAGCTAAAGTCTCTGAGGTACTTCCAGGTTCACTGCCCAAGACATCTTTGAGCAACTTTCCATCCCAGTGTAAGGCAGCGTACTGTGGGGGGTTTTCACAAAACTTGGACATGTAACTCTGGCTGATATTATACCTGGACAGCATTCTGTTGCGACGTGTTGCTGAGGTTGAGATGACGAAGTTATCCAGATCAGCCCCTCCAGCTTTCAAGGTGGCAGAAACCATGGCAGTAACTTGATTGTCTGATAAACCAAGACGATCAGCTGTATTGCAGATGACATCACATTCCATGACCTTCCTTGGAAACGGCAAAGTCACACTAGTCACAGTGTCTTGATGGTGAGAACATCCAGGACGAGGCTGATGGTAATCCATGTCCTCTGTGTTAGCGTCGTTGTCAGTTGAGTCACCCCAGGTAATGTCATCCACATGAACAACTGCCTCTTGTTCTGCTGCAGCTGTAAAATAGTACAACATGTTAAGACAGTAATTGTTAAGTACATGCTAAATATCGCAATGGAGTAAAACTTAAAACTTTTTGTGACGTTCAAGTAATTAGTTTTACCTTGTCTCGTCCATGCTGCAGTCTTTCATTTCCTCGCTGCTGCTGCAGGGATCTTGTCTCAAAAATCTTGTCATGACCAGACATATGACCTTTCCTCTCAGTCTTTTGTCTTCGTAGAACCTGATATCCTCATCTTTCTTCTCTCTGGATAACATTCTGTTGTTCTGTATTTCCTGGATTGCATCTGGAGCTCCTATATCGAACAGGCTGTCTAATTCAGCACAAATGCTCCTCTTTTTTCTCCAGGGTTAATTGCTCTTCCTTTGCTTTTCACCAGAGCACGATGTTTCTCATGTAGTTTCATGAAGAGCTTCATTGCGTTGTACTTGGTCATTGTCTTGATCCTAGCCATCTGCCAGAATTGGATGATAGATTCAACTGTTTCATATGCAAGGTCTTGAACCATGGGCTCCCTGCATTTTCCGGTAAATTCTGAAGATTAAGGAAATACTGGAACGCCTGTCTGTTGGTGGGAAGTGGGAACCACTGATAAAAGCTGAAGGGTATCCAACCAGGAAAGTTTCAGTGAGAGATTTGGTAGATGGCCCAGTTGACACCTGCCTGTGGACAGTACGTGGAGGTTCTGAGATATCAACTGTGCGCCCACAGAGCTCCCTCAGCTCCTTGCTTAATGCCATTGTGAAGTTGTAACTTGTAGATGGTTTTCTAGATTCTGATTGAGTTTCTGTTGTTTCCTGAAAAATGATAGATAATTATTATTATATTATTATTTTATTTAATTATTATTTATTTATTATTATTATTATTATTATTTATTAATTTTATGCCTTCATTGATACCTAATTGTTGCTCTATCTTGTTTAGATCAAAAGTTAAAGTGCAAAACATAATTCAAGGGACCCCGGAATTGGCGCTTTGGCCGATTTCAAGGCAGAAAATTTAAAGCTCCATGCGGCAATGCTTCCCAACATCCTAGGTCAAAATAGTTGTGATTTTCGGCTTTTTCAGGTCAAAAAGCATGGGAAAATGTACATAAACCTATGAAAATAAGTAAAAAGTTGATTTTTGAACAGGCCTAATGTACCTGTACCAAACCAGTTTAAAATTAACAATCGTAGGCAAAATTCTACTTTAAAAAAATTCCATATATAAATTAGCTAGTTCAGGTGAAAGGGGACTTCCCATAGCCAATCCAAACGACATAGCATAAAACTTATTTTCAAACTGAAATTTACAATCTTTGACACAAAGCTTAATTAACTCAATAAGAGTGTTGTGTTGAACAGGGAAAGAATATTCAGAGATCTTATCTTTTAAAAAATCAAGTAGGTCATCAACAGGGACTTTTGTGAATAGCGAGCATACATCGAAGCTTACCAATTTGAAATTATGGTCATTAGGGAATTTCAGTTTGTCAATAAGATCCATGCTATTTACAATATGTGACTCAGAAATAGAGCCAACTAACGGCGTTAATAAACTAACTAACCATTTTGATAGCTTTTAGGTTACGGAGCCGACTGAGCTAACAATAGGCCTCATGGGGATTATTAACTTTGTGTGTTTTTACTAAGCCGTACAGATATGGTAGTGACGGATTGATACTAAGAAACTGCTGTGAAAGCCCATTATAGTTATTTTTTTAATATTTCTCTTAATTTTCTGTTAAACATTTTATTAACATCCTCCAATGGGTCTCGATTTAGAGGTTTGTACGTGTCACGTTCACTTAATAACGTATTCATCTTTTCAACGTAACTGTATTTGTCCATGATGACGATCGAATTGGATTTGTCCTCTGTGAGGTGACTTTAGCCAAAGGTTGTGTGTATAGTGCTTTTAATACGAGGTTTGATCGAATTATCATTTGAGGTTTGAAAAAGCACTAAAAACACTGAAAAATAATGATTCATTATATATATATATACACATATACACACATATATATATTATATATATATATATATACACACATATATATATATATATATATATATATACACATATATATTATATATACACACACACACATATATATATATACACACACATATATATATATATATGTATAGAAACGACGTAAGTATAGAGGAGCGTTCTGCACACGCTCCTCTATACTTACGTCGTTTCTATACATTAATATACTGCGTGGTCATTGCAGTTAAATGTATATATATATATATATATATATATATATATACACATATATATATATGCAAATAACTGCAATGACCGCGCAGTATATAAATGAATAGAAACGACATAAGTATTAAGGAACGTTTCTGCACACGAGGAGGAGAGATAACGAAATAATGAAAAATGAGGCGAACCGCCTGGGAATCGAACCCAGGGCCTTCCAATTGCCGGTCGGACGCTCTACCATTATGCTACGGACCTCACTCAATCACAAATCGAAATTCTCCCAAATAGGGCAGAAACCAATGCCCTCAGAGAGCACCCTCGCAAATCGTGAATATGCGCAAATAACTGCAATGACCGCGCAGTATATAAATGAATAGAAACGACATAAGTATTAAGGAACGTTTCTGCACACGAGGAGGAGAGATAACGAAATAATGAAAAATGAGGCGAACCGCCTGGGAATCGAACCCAGGGCCTTCCAATTGCCGGTCGGACGCTCTACCATTATGCTACGGACCTCACTCAATCACAAATCGAAATTCTCCCAAATAGGGCAGAAACCAATGCCCTCAGAGAGCACCCTCGCAAATCGTGAATATGCGCAAATAACTGCAATGACCGCGCAGTATATAAATGAATAGAAACGACATAAGTATTAAGGAACGTTTCTGCACACGAGGAGGAGAGATAACGAAATAATGAAAAATGAGGCGAACCGCCTGGGAATCGAACCCAGGGCCTTCCAATTGCCGGTCGGACGCTCTACCATTATGCTACGGACCTCACTCAATCACAAATCGAAATTCTCCCAAATAGGGCAGAAACCAATGCCCTCAGAGAGCACCCTCGCAAATCGTGAATATGCGCATATTCACGATTTGCGAGGGTGCTCTCTGAGGGCATTGGTTTCTGCCCTATTTGGGAGAATTTCGATTTGTGATTGAGTGAGGTCCGTAGCATAATGGTAGAGCGTCCGACCGGCAATTGGAAGGCCCTGGGTTCGATTCCCAGGCGGTTCGCCTCATTTTTCATTATTTCGTTATCTCTCCTCCTCGTGTGCAGAAACGTTCCTTAATACTTATGTCGTTTCTATTCATTTATATACTGCGCGGTCATTGCAGTTATTTGCGCATATTCACGATTTGCGAGGGTGCTCTCTGAGGGCATTGGTTTCTGCCCTATTTGGGAGAATTTCGATTTGTGATTGAGTGAGGTCCGTAGCATAATGGTAGAGCGTCCGACCGGCAATTGAAGGCCCTGGGTTCGATTCCCAGGCGGTTCGCCTCATTTTTCATTATTTCGTTATCTCTCCTCCTCGTGTGCAGAAACGTTCCTTAATACTTATGTCGTTTCTATTCATATATATATATGAAAATTATTTCACGAAAGTAACACGTGAAAAATATTTATGATATATATATGTGTGTGTATATATATATATATATGATGAATAAAACCACGAAGGAAAGGAAACACAAAAAGGTGCTCAAGCGCTTTCATCTAATGACATCCTCAGGAACACTGAAGTACAAAAAAGGTTACGGCCAATATATAGGTTACAGAAAGAAAAAATAAATAAATAAATAACATACATACACACAAAATATATAATATATATACATATACATACATATATATATATATATATATATATATATATATATGCATTTAACTGCAATGACCACGCAGGTTATTGCCCTAGTGGTGGGTCTACAAGGCGGCTACACCAAATACCCCTGTTTTCCCTGTCTGTGGGACAGCCGAGCAGACAAGCAACACTACGTACAACGCGACTGGCCAGCAAGACGTGGCCTGGAACCAGGTTCGCACAACGTTCTGTCACACGCTCTCGTGAATTCGCAGATGATTCTACTTCCGCCGCTGCACATCAAGCTCGGACTTATGAAGAATTTCGTCAGAGCACTCAACAAAGAAAGCCGAGCTTTCGCTTTCCTGAATCAGAAATTTCCACGCGTCAGTGAGGGCAAATTGAAAGCAGGTATTTTTGACGGCCCTCAGATAAGGGAGCTAATGAAAGATGCTCAATTCGACAAAAGTCTGGAGGACAATGAGATCAATGCCTGGCTCGCATTCAAGTCCATTGTCACGAATTTTCTGGGCAACCACCGAAGTCCAGAGTACGAACGTGTTGTCGAGGAGTTCCTGCAGAGCTTCCAGGCTCTTGGTGCACGTATGTCCATAAAGATGCATTTTCTCAGCTCGCATTTAGACTACTTTCCGGACAACCGCGGTGAAGTCAGCGAAGAGCAAGGAGAGCGCTTCCACCAGGATATTCGAGTGATGGAAGAGAGGTACCAGGGCCGCTGGGATTTGAACATGCTCGCGGAATACTGCTGCTGTGGAACACAGACGAAAGTCTTTGAGAAAGCCCTTTCATCCACATTAACTGTACTCGTGTACCATTTTTTATATACTTTGTACATTTTCTGTCAATTTAAGTCCGTTTTAAAAAAATAAACTTGCTAATTTCATAATGATAATTTTCGAATAACCTATTTTTTTTAAATTGAGATAGCATAAAAACCTGACCTGATTGAGCAAAATGAGTTACATTTTTGAATTCAGCATGCAAAACTTATAAAAGAACAACTAAAAAAGCCTTGACCTCAGGAAAAATTTTTTCAAACGCAGACCAGTGTAATTAATTACGTTACATGAAATGTGCATGACTGGGCCATATAAGCTACTTTATAAGATAATTTAATTGTAAATTACATAATTTATTAGAGGTAATATCCGCATAACATCCGCAGCCTGAAGTGCGGATGCGGATATCCGTCCACCACTAATATATATATATATATATATATATATATATATATATATATATATATATATATATATATATATATATATATACACAGTGTATATATATATATATATATATATATGCAGTGTATATATATATATATATTATATATATTTATGATACACAAAGACCGTGCATGGAACAAGGAACTCTTCTGGGATAATTAAATCACTGTAGTCCGAATAAGTAATGGTAAATGACAAATACCATAGTTTTTCTCTTTCATGATGCAAGCCCGACGTGGGCAACGGGTCTGTCGCAAAGAGGTCCCATAAATATAGCTTCCCTCACCAGCTATCTGCAAAGCAGAGAGGATCCAGCTTTGGGACATGGATCTAGGGTTTAAAGCAGCCTAGCCCCACTACACTTAGAACCTCAATATAAGTAAAAGACTCGTTGCATTCACGTTGGATTGAATAAATCAAAGAAAAAGGGGTAACTATTATATTTTTAGCCAAAACCAAAACTTAAACCTCAACTGGCAGAATTGAGCGTCCACTTTTCAATGCACATAACATGTCCGTTTCATGATGGGACGTGAATGCAACGAGTCTTTTACTTATATTGAGGTTCTAAATGTAGTGGGGCTAGGCTGCTTTAAACCCTAGATCCATGTCCCAAAGCTGGATCTTGTCTGCTTTGCAGATAGCTGGTGAGGGAAGCTATATTTATGGGACCTGTTTGCGAGAGACCCGTTGCCCACGTCGGGCTTGCATCATGAAAAAGAAAAACTATGGTATTTTTCATTTACCATTACTTATTCGGACTATAGTGGATTTAATTATCCCAGAAGAGTTCCTTGTTCCATGCCCGGTCTGTGTGTATCATAAAAAACTCAGGGAACCATTCTGAGTTCATTCCCATCATGAAACGGACATGTTATGTGCCTTGAAAAGTGGACGCTCAATTCTGCCAGTTGAGGTTTAAGTTTTGGTTTTGGCTAAAAATATAATAGTTACCCCTTTTTCTTTGATTTATTCAATCCGACGTGAATGCAACGAGTCTTTTACTTATATTGAGGTTCTAAATGTAGTGGGGCTAGGCTGTTTTAAACCCTAGATCCATGTCCCAAAGCTGGATCCTGTCTGCTTTGCAGATAGCTGGTGAGGGAAGCTATATTTATGGGACCTCTTTGAGAGAGACCCGCTGCCCACGTCGGGCTTGCATCATGAAAAAGAAAAACTATGGTATTTGTCATTTACCATTACTTATTCGGACTATAGTGGATTTAATTATCCCAGAAGAGTTCCTTGTTCCATGCACGGTCTGTGTGTATCATAAAAAACTTAGGGAACCATTCTGAGTTCATTCCCATATATATATATATATATATATATATATATATTATATATATATATATATATATATATATATATATATATATATATATATATATATAAAACTGTAAAAATTAACAATGAATAATCCATATTCATTTTTACATGAGAAACCAAAATCGCCTGATGCAATTTTGGATAAAAACTCTATTTGTTACTTTCTATTTTTGTTTGTGTCACAACCATACGATCTACCATTTATATGGTTTAGTCGTATCCATGTTTCCATTTTCATTTGTTATAGAAGTTATAATTAATTATGATTGTCTTGCATCTAACCCGTAGTGTATTAGTCCTTATTACCAATCTGTCTCTAATTCGTTCCTTTTAAATCCTCCCATTATTTATACGTGTTCATTCGTACATCCATGTCCTTCTTGACCTTTATCTTTGTTAATTTTATTACTCATTCATTCAGCTACCTATGTCTATCATTGTCAACCTGTTGTGTGACCACCCATATGTGTACAATACTTTGTGCATTCGTACTTTTCCCCTGATGATTACACTGGTCAACACTCATTTTGTTGCCAATCATATTAGAGTGATTTTGGGGTAACTTTGTGGTGCTGATTCCGAATATGACATCGGTTTTGCTAGATTGGCTCTAATTTATGAGAATTGGTACCCCATTGAAACACGTAAAAATGCAAAAATTTAATGTTCAGGCGGAGCCTACTTACAAATCGCATTGAAATTGTCTCAAATCATACAAAAGTAAACACATGAAATACATAATGGCATTTTAATTCGGTTTCACCATCTAGAATGTTCCGGTAGTTTCCCATATGCACGCGTTATGGTTACGTTTCCTATAATTGAGAATATTCATTATCTCAAGAACTAGAGCCAAATCGGAAAAACTACTTTCATTTTGGAATTCAGCAACCCCAAAATACCCTAAATTCGTACGAATTTCCTTGGCAACGAAAAAAAAAAAATTTTTTTTGTTGACCTGTGTTATGATTACGTACATAGTTACGTACATGTACATACGTTTACGTGTATTGTTTTTATTTTTTTATACTTAATTTCACCTCCCGCAATGAACTCAAAAATGCTATAAAGAATAGCCCTGATAATGTTGTTGGTTGTGTGTATTCGATCGGATGTACACAATGTAACTCAGTATATATAGGCCAAACCGGTAAAACGTTAGATATTATGGTAAAACAGCATAAATATGCGTGTAGAACAGCTAATACTTCCAATGCTTTATTTAACCATATGTATAGATGTAACCATAGCATCAAGTGGGATAGTTCTAAAGCGCTTGTTAAAAACAGAGATATAATAGAAAGAAATATTCTAGAATGTGCATTTATTCATTTTAAAAACACTTTCAATAACAGTGCGGGGACGTATAAAATTGACGATATCATGTTAAAATTTCTTTTACCTCTCATTAACCCTTGTTAAGTATGTGCTAATTGTTTTGTTTTTCCTGTACCTTGTATATATTTATGGGCATCTCGCCTTTTATCTTCATTCCCTGACGAGGTGTAGCTTTGAATACACAAAAGGCCTTGGAATCGTTTTTCTTTTTCCTTGTGGATTTGCAGCATATACAGTATATATATATATATATATATATATATATATATATATATATATGTATATATATATACATACGGTGTATACACACATATATATATATATATATATATATATATGTGTGTGTATACACCGTATGTATATATATATATATGTATATACATATATACAGTATATATATATATATATATATATATATATAGTATATATATATAGTATATATATATAGTATATATATATATATATATATATATATATGTATATATATATATATATGTATATAGATATATTATATATATATATATATATATATATATATAAATATATATATATATATATATATATATATATAGTATATATATATAGTATATATATATATATAGTATATATATATATTTATGTATATAGTATATATATATATTTATGTATAGTATATATAATATATATATATATAATATATATTATATATATATATTATATAATATATAATATATATATATATATTATATATACAGTATATATATATAATAATATAGTATATATTATATATATAGATATATATATTATATATATATTAATTATAATAATATAATTTATATTATATATATATATATAATATATATATATAATATTATATATATATATATATTATATTAGTATATATATATATATATAGTATATATATATATATATATATATATATATATATATAGTATATAATATATATATATATAGTATATATAATATATATATATATAATATATATATAGATTATATATATATATTAGTATATATATATATATATATATATATATATATATAATATATATATATATATATATATATATAGTATATATAATATATAGTATATAATATATATATAGTATATATATATATATATAGTATATATATATATATATAGTATATATATATATATATATATATATATATAGTATATATATATATAGTATATATATATATATATATATATTATATATATATATATATATATATATATATATATATATAGTATATATATATATATATAATACAGGGTGGGCGGAAAGTAGCTCCCTATTTTGGATTGGTAAAAAATACGTATATTATCCATTTATTTCAGAAGAAATAATATGAAAAGGTAGGCATACATGGTAGTTTTCTCTAAAATTCAATGTGGGCTCCAACTCTTTCCACCAGCTTCTGGAGCCGCCCAGGAATGGCGTCCACTGACTTTAGCAGGAACTCCGGCGGGATGGAGGACATGACTTCCCGAATTCGGTCCTCCAGTTCTTCCAATGTCCTCGGCTTGGTGCGGTAGACTTCTTCCTTTACCCACCCCAAAGAAAGAAGTCGCACGGTTACCTCTGAAAAACGGCAGAATCGGTTCAGTGTAACGTTGTGTGTGGTATGACCTCAGATCAGGTTGTGGGCCCGTTCCTTCTGCGCAACACCATGAATGCTGAGTGGTACCTTGCTATGTTGCGAAACGAGGTCTGGCCGGTTGTCAGCACATGGGAGAACATCGACGATCTGATATTTATGCAAGATGGCGCCCCTCCGCACTTCGCTCTTGTTGTCCGTGAGTGGCTGGATGCCCACTTCCCTGGGCGTTGGATGGGTCGTCGTGGTCCACATCAATGGCCAGCCAGGAGCCCCGACTTGACACCGTGCGACTTCTTTCTTTGGGGGTGGGTAAAGGAAGAAGTCTACCGCACCAAACCGAGGACATTGGAAGAACTGGAGGACCGAATTCGGGAAGTCATGTCCTCCATCCCGCCGGTGTTCCTGCTAAAGTCAGTGGACGCCATTCCTGGGCGGCTCCAGAAGCTGGTGGAAAGAGTTGGAGCCCACATTGAATTTTAGAGAAAACCTACCATGTATGCCTACCTTTTCATATTATTTCTTCTGAAATAAATGGATAATATACGTATTTTTTTACCAATCCAAAATAGGGAGCTACTTTCCGCCCACCCTGTATATATATATAGTATATATATATATATATATATATAGTATATATATTAGATATATATATATATATTATATAATAATATATATATATATATATATATATATATATAGTATATATATATATATATATATATATATAGTATTTATATATATATATATATATATTATATAGTATATATATATATATATATATAGTATATATATATATAATATATAGTATATATATATATATATAATATATATATATATATATATATATATATATAGTATATATATATATATATATATAGTATATATATATATAAATATATAATATAGTATATATATATATATATAATATATAGTATATATATATATATATATATATAGTATATATATATATATATATATATATATATATATAGTAAATATATATATATATAGTATATATATATATAGTATATATATATATAGTATATATATATATATATAGTATATATATATATAGTATATATATATAATGTTATAATGTTATAATGTTTCAGCCCAACAAAGACCCTAGGATCCACTCATGGCTGGTCTACCTAACTGTATGTCCTCCGTGGTGGTGGAGGGGACCTACAATTTTACGTGGGTTCCGAACCACAAGAACATAAGAAACTTATTTAAAAACTGCGGGTAAATTGGCAACGACCAATTTTTACGAAACTAAATAATTATCAATTTAAAAATAATTAATTATCGGTTTAAAACTAAAGATAGAATCTCTCGGTCCAGAGGAGCAAGTCATAATAGACTACTATCCACAAATATGTTACATTCTATATCTATTTATAACGGACATGCAAAATATCAGATCCAAAGAATCCGGTCAATTTCATTACGGTATCCATCAAGTCACGGTCCATATCGATTGCGGACCAAGTCAAAATTACAACCATATACATTATCAATTTAAAAATAATTAATTATCGATTTAAAACTAAAGATAGAATCTCTCGATCCAGAGGATCAAGTCATAATAGACTACTATCTACAAATATGTTACACTCTACAGTATATCTATTATATAACGGACATGCAAATATATCAGATCCAAAGAATCCAGTCAATTTCATTATGGTATCCATTAAGTCACGGTTCATATCGATTGCGAACCAAGTCAAATTTACAACCATATACATTACAATATATACACTTACGAGGAAAAGTGTAGGTGTGGCTGTAAAGACTGTACAGTAATGTAGAAATGTGTGTGCACCCATTATGGGTCTCCCATTTAAAGGTTGTTTGTGGGGCAAGTGAAGATCATGAGTTTTCAATACCTCACAGTACTATGGGGGGCACCGCTCGGCAGAGGAATCTCTTTAAATGGGGTGTGTAAGAACAGAGAGTATCCCGAACCCAAGACGCTGCCTCCCTATATCCCACAACACTTGTGTTGAGCTGTGGGATCTATCCCCACAAAGCCTTAATTTTACTACCTTAAACTATACCCTTTCTATCAACATGCGCGTCCAATCGTCCAATATATATATATATAGTATATATATATATATATATATATTACATATATATATATATATATATATATATATATATATATATATACATATATAGTATGTATATATATATATAGTATATATATATATAGTATGTTATATATAGATAGAGATATATTAATATATATATAGTAGTATATATATATATATATATATAGTATATATATATATATATATATATATAGATATATATATATATAGATATAGATATATATATATATATATATAGTATATATATACTATATATATATATATATTAGTATAGAGATAATATATATATATATATATATATATATATAGATAGATATATATATATATATATAGATATATATTAATATATAGAGATATATATATAATAGTATATATATGTATATATATATATTATAGTATATATATATATATATAGTATATATATATAGTATATATATAGTATATATATATATATATATATATATATATATATAATATATATATAGATATATATATACAGTATATATATACAGTATATATTATATATATATATATATAGTATATATATATATATATATAGTATATATATATATATATATATATATATATATAGTATATATATATATATATATATAGTATATATATATATATATATATAGTATATATATATATATATATAATATATAGTATATATATATATATATATATATATATAGTATATATATATATATATATATATATATATAGTATATATATATATATAGTATATTATAGATAGTATATATATAGTATATATATATTAGAGTAGGTTGATTTTGGAACTGTGATCTTGGACTAGTCTAGATGGAAAGGTATTAATGTATAAAAAACGTTGCACCAACTCATATTTGTGAAAATGATTGTATTTCTTGAGTCTTGTTAATTATTTTTAAGTTGTAAAATTGCCGAATTTTACGCGTAAAATCGCACGCGCGGCATTCTCGCAATGTAAACAAACAAAATATTGGACCTTATTTCATAAAAATAATCAATTAAAATTCGGCCTTTTTAACAAAACGATGCTTGAAACTTATTGTAAATGCATTATAGATGTTTATTAGTGTATTATTTTGTATTTTTTAATGATATTTACCTATAAAATGTGTATTAAATCAAGTTATTTTATGATGCGTTCATTTAATTGTTTATTTTCAGATATTTCATAAAAATTGGTAAAAAACGTGTCTGCAGTGTTAACTCGAAGTGATAGTGCCAAAAAATTCAGTTGCCAGCCTTCCCCTTTGGATAAAACAGAGCCTCCTACCCTCCGCGAAGTTATTCAGTACAGTTATTTCCTCCAAAACAGCCACCCGGACTTGAAAGACTATGATATTGCTAAAATGATAGCAAAGGATGTGATTGAGATCTGGCAGGCAGTGAACCCGCGGCTGCCCTTGTATGAGGAATATTATGTAGTGAGATTGGTGGATAATGTGTGCTTCAAGAAAGGAAAAGAGATAAACAGGAAATCTCTTTATAGAGTCCAGGAGCAGAATCTGGAGGAAAAGCTGGATAAACTTTTTGACATTTCTGCTTGCACCTGTAAGCTACCTGTTCGTCCCTGTGATGACAATGCTGTGAAGTGCAAGAAAGAAAATTGTCAAACACAGCACATAATCTGCACTTGTCCTCCCAGTAAGAAGGTAATGCTATTATTTTTTTAACTTTTAACTGGCCTAACTTAGTGCGATTAGGTGCCTTTTAAATGGAAGGAAATTCAATGCTTGTAATTGAAAAATATCCGCATTTTCCTCCTGTAGTCTTCTTTCCCCCCCCCCTGGTAATAGAAATTAATAATCAATTTTTTTCAGGATTTTATCTCTTATTTTAGATCCGCTATTTAATATACTTTAATATTTCAGGTTCCAGTAGAGGAGAGGGAATACTTGAGATCAGAGGGCCAAAATAGGACCCAAGGGCTCTTTCCAGCTGGGATCTGTGGATGAAGCTGCTGTGAAGAGAGACCAGAGGGCTGCAGCTGAAGCAGAAAGATTACAGAGCCAGATTCAACAGCAGCAGGAAGTGGATTTGGCCACTTTTGCCTCCACACCTCCACAATCAGCAGCTGTACATCTTCAACTTGATCCAGAGGATCAAGCAGCAGTCTGAAGAAATCCAGGGTGTTGCCTTCAAGAACCTGACGTACAATACTTTTGCCTTGTTGCCCGAGAATGTCTGATGACTTGGAAGTGAGAGAAGCTGCTCTCAAGAAAATTCTATCCATCAGATAAGCATTTATTAATTTTAAAAAATGTGAAAAAAAAATTTGATTAATGGGGATTTATTTAATAAAAAAAGGCCCGAGTTCTATAAATCCCCATAATCGAATTTTTTTTCACATTTTTTTATCCCAATTCCCCCCTTCCCCTCTGATAATGGAAATAATCTTACCTTCTTTCTGAAAAAAATTCGATTATGGGGATTTATAGAACTCGGGTTTTTTTGTTTTTTTTAATTTAAGTTTAATTTAAATCAGCAATTCTGAAACTAATAGGGATTAAATCTTAATCTGGAATAAAAAGTAAATTAATTATTATTCTTTCAGAAGTGGGAAGCCAGCCAAGAAGAGGCTGAAGAAGATCACAGCCATCAACATTGAAGCTACCCACTGGTCAGAACTAATCAACCTTTCTCAAAGTGGCATCTGTGAACCTGCTCTCACAGCAGACTTTTCTGACCAGGAGCTTCAAGAAGCATTGCTGAATGGCACCAAGCTGGAGCTGCCTGATCTGCCTTCACATTCTCAGAGTGTTGAAAGGGCCGTGAAGCTGACATCTGAAGCTTCCCATACTGTTTATGGACTCGAATCAAGGCACAAACACATTCTAGCCAAAGCCCTAAGCCGCCAGATGAGACCTTCCTTTGTTTCTAAGGGCTCTTACAGTGAAAATTATGATGATCTTGGGATCTAAATGTGTCTATTTGACTCTGTACATGTTTTTTTTACTTTTTTTCAATAAAATTGTAACTTTTTCAGGATTTTTTTATGAAAATACCGTTTTTTTCGGCCGAAAATTGCGAAAATGTTATATTTTTCGGTACGATTTTTTGACGATATTTGAAACGGTTTCCTCAAAAAACGGTTAAAGCTAGGGATCTGAAATTTTTTGTCAGGTATCATATTAAGCCCTGAATATCTCGTCTAGTCCAAAGTCGATATCTAAAAAAATGCGGAAAATCAACCTACCTTAACCCTCTCGTCACTTTATTTATAATTTTTGAAAGTAAAATTTTTTTCACTCTAATTTTTTATTAATTATGTACTATAATATACCATAATAACATTATTTTCATAAATTTTGAAATTTATATAGCTTTTATGCATCTGCCTCATATGAGGCTTAATACTATTTGGGGTGTAAAAGTTGAATATACTGATTATATTTATTTGAAAAGAAAACCGTTTTTTTAGTAAATTAATCGTACAGTAAAAAATATATCACAAACGTTTTGTGAAATAATATACCTACGTTTACATAAAATTCATTTTTCATGAAATTCCTGGAAGCATTCTGGGCATAATGCTTCATTGCATCGAATGCATTTGTATCGTGTTTTGCGTTTGCATTCCTTGAGATGGCATAGAGAAGCATATTTCCATCTGTTTTGTTGGGTAGTGTGGCCCATTATCTCTTCGAACTTCAATAGGAGCCTTTATGTGAACTCTTCGTTTCACAACAGGAACAGTACTAGAGGAAGGGCGCCCACGTTTTTTCATTATGCTTCTGTTACGGAAGATCAATGAAGTCGCAATTGAAGATTTGAATTCAAAAAGATCCATTTTTTTATTTGCATTGTCCATTCTCCATAGAAGCCAACTATTTACTACTATTACATTGAGTAAATGGAAAAATATGCTAAGATACCCTCTCTTATGTCTCATCTTATGACGATAAAGGCCTATCAATGAATCCATCAAATCTACTCCTCCCATATGAGCATTGTATACCTCAACAGAGAAAGGGCGAGGTATTTCAATGTTGCTTTTTCCTTTTTACTCCATCTTTTAGCAATTCCTTTCGGTTTGCACCTGCAAATGTAGATGCTATATGGACTGCATTATTATCATACCACCTTGTAATTGATACATTATCTGTAGAAGTCACCAATGAATGCGATCCTCTTTGCATTTTTTTCAGTTCATTTACTGATTTCAATTTTGAAGCTGCTCCACCCCAACCTGTTCTTCCGTATTGTTCCAGTTGCATAATATTGTCATCGGCAAGCTTGCAGAGTAAGGAAATGGTTGTAAGAGGTTGTCAAAATATAGTTTATGGTTTTTGCCCTTTATGTCTTGGGTGAGACGCAATACTACATCACCTATGGCCCAAATTACTGCTTGATTTAATTTACTGAACAGAACCTTGGTATATTTCAAACCTATAAATGTATCCAGAAACTCCAGCCAAGCACCATATTTTAAATCCCCAAGGATGTGGCTTTCCCTAATGTACTGTTTAATTTGGGATCTACCTTGAATGGGACCATCATTTCGTCAATTGATAATGATTCTTCGAGATCACAGGAAGATTTGATTGCATTTTGACAGTGAGATATAAAGTGGTCTAAGTTGAACAACCTATCATTATTTGAATTTTCATTGTGTGTTGTCAACAAGTCAAAATATTTCCTTATTTCGCAAATCGGCATATGTCATATCGGCAACGATGCCTACCCTCGTACCATGATCTGTTGACCAATATTGTTTTAGCACTATGCTTACAAAAAGTCATAACAAAATTCAAGCCTAAACACCTTTAGTTCCTCTAATTTCATGCAAAAATTGGGTTTCCATTTTGAGTAGCATATAAATTAGTTTGAAACCTATATCAGAAAGTATAGTATCAGGATCATTGACTCAAATATTCAAGTAGCATGTTTCCTGAGACAATAGACTTGTGTTCACCTAAAAACAGTGGGACATACCTGATAAGCTATTTTCTTTTCCTAAATACCATATTTTCTCTCGCGAATTAATTGTTGCCGTTGGAATAAGCAGTTGATGGGTTGGTGTTGTCCTCATTTTCTGAAGATGATGATACTTCGCTATTAGTATCACCTCACTATCAAGAACAAATTCATCCTCGGATGCTGAAAGATCACTTTCTGAGTAGGCAGTCAGCGCATCCAATATTTCTTGTTCGGTTGTATACTCTTTCTGAACTGATGATACATGAATACATAAAAATACACGAAAAACACAGGATCTTAGTAGGTTGAATTGAATTATTTTGGGGTTATCCCTTTCCAACAATAAACCGAACAATAAATTGAACGAGTAATAGAGAAAGGGAGGGTGCAGAGGTAAAGTAAAACAGAAAACAAAGGGAGTGGAGTGACAAATAAGAGGCAAAAGGCCAAAGGATATGTTTCCCCAGGATAGACTCTCCATATTACATGTATAGCCTAGGTGCGAGGGCTAGGACAGTGAATGAAAACCTCATACACATGCTAGCATTTACCAAATATAATAAAATGGGATACAAAACTACAAGAATAATAAAAACTTTTGACAATATATACAAATGCCCTTTATTTATATATATACCGATATATCTACATATATATATATATATATATATATATATATTTTTTTTTTTTTTAAGTTCGGAAGAACCGATTCGCCTCTATTTGAAAGGGCATATCTCGGCGAAAAACAAAGAAAAAGTGAGAGAAAGACAGAGGAAAAAGAAAGGGTGGAGGGGAAGTCGAAGTGGTAAAAGACCAAGGACTGCAGGGTCGAGCCCCATATCCTTGGTGCTAGGGCCGGGAAGCGCACGTGAAACCTCCAGGAACAAGCACGTACAAACGAGCACAAAGAGCACTCAAGAGCACGAGCTTAGAACCCCTTGCGGGATAGATAGATTATATATATATATATGTGTGTGTGTGTATGCGTGTGGGTGTGTGTGTGCGAACATACGAAGGTGTATGCGCTCGTGTATGTTTTTATCAGTCCACACGTAAGGAATTCGACGTTCAGCATTGGCCAATTGATATAAATGTGACATTATATATATATATATATATATATATATATATATATATATATTGTGTGTGTGTTGTGGTGTGTGTGTGTGTGTTGTGTGTACGTGCTGGTGTGTTTGTGACGCAGCCTATTTATTAAATATCTGAGTCAGGATATTTTGCATTTTTTGGCATTCTTGATACAATATAAATTAAATGTCTCTTCAATGGCAATAATGCAATGTGTAATTTGACATTTCATAATAAAATAACCAATTATACTCACAAACTCCCGGATGTGCTTGAGCCAACTTGCGAACACTGATTCCGAGACAGCTGTTTTTATTCATGTTGCCATCGTGCAGGGAAGCTGAAAATATTTCGCATTTTAGAATTCTAATAATATACTGTATATTACTTATTATAAAATTAAAATAAAATTACGTTAAAAGTTAAATTACATAATATTATTAAGCTATGCATTATTAAAAATATGGTTCTAAGAGATAAAATATTCATCACATTGAACTACGAGTCGAGAAACATTTTCTGTGAAATGACTCCATTCGAGCAAACAAGCCTCAAATGAGGAAGAAAATCAAAATCCTATCTAAACAAAAGTATTTGTGGAATTAATTTAAAAATCACTGTCACTGTAAATAAAGGTATTAGATTAATAATAAATAAGTCTTACCTTCAAATTAAAAAGTTTTTCTTGGTAAATTACACTTAGATTTCACAGAACTGCGCGTCATCAAATATGGTGGCCGAATGAAATTTGTTGTTATTTATAAATTGTGTAAAAAATCACGCCATCTATATTCAAGAGATACTACTTAGATGCCTCATATGGGCCTTACGTGAAACAAAGGATACAAAAATTAACAATTTTTTAAATATTTTAGTTTTGTTATCCTTTAAATTTAGGCTTTAAATTAGCAGCCTCATATGAGGTTTAGAGTAGCGAGAGGGTTAATATATATATATATTATATATATATATATATACAGTACATATATATATATATATATTATATATATATATACAGTACATATATATATGTATATATATATATATATATACATATATATTAATACATATATACAGTACATATATAACATATATGTAATATATACAGTATATATATATATGTATATATACATATATACAGTATATATATATATATATTTATATATATATATATATATATATTATATATACTGTATATATATATATTATATATATATATAAATAATATAGAGTATATATATAGTAATATATATATACATAGGTGTGGTTAAGTGTGCGGTATACCTAGCTTTTAGTTAGCCTTATAAGGCTAACTAATGAAACTATCACGACTTAACCTAACCAATCGTTAGGTCAACTGTACGCCCTTGACGATTGGTTAGGTTGTCGTGATAGTTTCATTAGTTAGTCTTATAAGGCTAACTAAAAGCTAGGTAGACCGCACACTTAACCAGCACCTATACATATATATATATATACAGTATATATACAGTATATATATATATATATACTATATACTATATATATATATATTATATATATATATATATATATATATATATATATATATATATATAATATATATTTAATATACTATATATATATATATATATATATAATATTCATATATATATATATAATATATATATTATATATATATTTAATATACATATATACAGTATATATTATATATATATATATATATATATATATCATACAAGATATATATATGTATACATATACATATCTATATATATATATATATATATATATATATGTGTAAAAATGAACATAAATAATTCCCATATTCCTATATTATCTTATCATCTTCTGTAATTCTTGTATTCATTTATATAGTCTCTGTATCCATTGTAAGAAAAAGTATCCATTTTAAAAATTCATGTGTTATATGGTTCATGTATTTATATAATTCTGTATATTCTTATATATTTAACTTTATAGAATGCCTATACTGATATGTATGTACGTGTGTGTATTCATTTTTACATAAGGACCAAAATCGCCCAACGCGAGTTTGGATAAAATTTTTGATGTGCTTTCTACTTTGCTAAATAATTGGTGACCTGTTGTTTTTTAAAATCTCGTAATCATTTTTTTAGATTCGCTTAATAAGGAATCCTGTTTAAGCTTTGCAATGTTCACATTTTGTATACACTCTCTTTCGTTATAAACAATGAGATCATGTCTTGCCTAAGCATTAAAATTGTACATCTTAAACCTTAAAATTTCACTCATATGCATATTTTAGTGTAAAGATGCATAGTCCGATTTCCACTTTTAGTTAACTTGCCAGATCATGATAACATCAGATCTGAAAAGTCGCGGTTTAAGATAAAAATATGGTTTCGTCTTCAAATATTTTGTTTACTTATTCAAGCCTTACCACAGCTAAAAAATTTACTTATTTTTAATATTGTGCAAAAATACAGCCTTCTTAGCATTTAATAATAATAATGTTAGCAGTTTTTGGGTATATAAGCCCATTAAAATTATTCCATTGGCATTCAGAAGTTAATTCAGAGGCTGAGCACTACCTGTATCTTTTAGCAGTAAATTTACAGTGAAGAAACTTTTTATTGTCCCCTTCGAGCCTTGCTCTCTTCAGAAAAACTTAGAAAAACTTTCCGGATACGCTATAAGAAGAATCCGGAACCTTCAGCATTTAGATTGCAAATCTACCAGAGTCCTCCGAGCCACTATAGAAGAACTCGGAGAGTAACATAGAAGAAAACCACTTCAAGTCACACATCCGTTGCTTGCCTCCTAACCAGAACCCCCGTCGATTCCGAACCGACCCAGGGCCATAGACGGAGGGGTTAACAACTGGCGACCCTTTAACCAGGATCTTCACGACTCCAGGATTCTTCCAGTCTTCCAGACCCTGGAACCAGAACCAAAAAAACACAGTGAACACCTCAGACACCAGTGATACTCTTTTTATTGAAAACAGTATTGTAACAGTTATTTTCAGTTATTTTTACTATTCTAGTTAGTATAGTATAATTTTATTTAATGTACCAAACATAGTATTACCATACCATCACGTACATTTGAGTGAAATTTTGTTTACATTTTTATTTTTGTTTGCAATCTTTTCAAATTTTCCCCGAGTTAGGCAAATTGTTGTGCATTATTTTTTTTTAGATAGTGTAGTTAGGAAAACCCCTTAAGTGATCATTCCATGAATTAAGATCGGTCAAGCAGACCTAATTAGAACATTAATAAGTACCTTCACATATGAGCGATTCAGACGGTGCGCTTTCTGACATCGAAGAATTACCTACACCCATTTTTCCACCTACCCCGCGCCCTTCAAACATATTCCCAAACACACAAGTCAGTATGTCTCAGTCTCAAACCCCCGCCCCAGCATACATTAACTTAGGCAGATTAGTAAATCTTCCTCATACTGTTTTAATTTTTAAGGGGACCATAGATAATCGTTTTGTTGAACCGCGCGTAAGACCTTGGGTTGAGTCTTTAGAGCAACATTTCTTACGCGAGAATATTACCGATGATGATATAAAAATCAGAGAAGCAAAAAGATTTATTGACCCTAAAGAGGGAAATGCCCATGACACAGTCACTTACGTCCCATCAATTAGCGAAGCTATAACATGGGACGATTTTAAACAAAACCTATTAGAATTTTTTAAAGAAATAACCCTTGCACAACCCTTAGCCACATTAGAAGCAGTCTTCCAAGCTAAATGGAAGAAAGAGGAACACGAGGATTTAAACAATTTTATTACACGTACACACAAACTTGTAGGAGAAGCCCTCCGGGCCGCAGAAAATGCATGTGGCATAACTTTTACTTCGAAACAAAGAAATCTAATAGTAGCCACAACCATTTACCAAAACTTACCCGGAGCGCCTAAAAAAAAGTTTCAGGAGTTTTTAAATGTTGACAAACCTGTCAGTGTAGCCATAAACAAAACACGGGAACATCACCCCGATTTAGCAAACCAAAACTACCGAAAGGGTAGAGAAACCCCGTACAGTATATTCAGCAGCAGCCACAACACCAATACCAACAGCAACAACAACAACAATATAAACCAAGGCAAATACAGGGAACACCCCAGAAACAAGCCCCCCAAACCCAGAATACACGCCCTCCTCCACAGTGTTTTAACTGTGATAGTTTCGGGCATATGATAAGTCAATGTAATTACCCCTCGTATTGCTCCCACTGTCACGAACATGGTCATCGCCGTGGCGATCGCCAAAAGTGTGCTGATAAAGCCCCTGCAGGGTATAGACCCCACTTTCAGAAACCAAACCAACCACGTCCCCAAAACGTATCCCAAAAGTCAACCAATCCCCAGAAACCAGTCCATTCCCAGCCTCAGTCGAACTACCAACCCAATAATCACGACCACAGGGTCACCCACACTCTTACCCCATGTATAAACCCCAATACAACCAGCAAGGTCAACTAGTTCGGTACGTAGAAGTACCCGGGGAGGAATCATTTTCCCCAGAGAACAGTTTTCAAGAACACCCTTCAGCGTATGATATCCCGTAGAATATGATCCAGGTCCTCCCATAGAAGACCATGTGAGCCCTTTTTTAGACCCTACATTGGAGGCAGCAGTTCAACCTCCTCCCTCCTAAATTACAGTAGTAAGCCCAGATACGCACACAAACTCCCCATCAGGATAATAGGTGCGGACCTCTTAGATTTAATAATAAATTGTAGTACGGATAACCAAGATTTAACTGCTCTCCTAGATACAGGAGCACACGCGACGTTAATTAAGAAACAATGCGTAGATGAATTACTAGAGAGTACAAATTATAAATATGAACTTAAGGCACCATCCTGCCAACTTAGAGGAGTTACGGGCACACCCATACCCACATACGGAGAAATTGAGTTATATTTAGAAATTGGAAACGCGGTATACCCCGCGAAATGTTGTATAGTGGACACAGTCGCCACCTTTCAGACAGACATCCTACTAGGGATGGATTTTTTTAACCGGAATCAATGGGAGATTTACCCAGCCGGAAAGTTAGTAAAGTGTCGAAATAGGACACACCATCTCCGCGAGGATGACAGACAACTTAATGCTAATAGACTTAGCTCAGTTCAGATTTCCGAAAGAAATAGGAAACCCCCTCTACTTGATAGCAGATCAAGTCGGCCGGTTGCATCCAGAGGGACAACCGCTCCAGAAATCAGACCCCAGGGTAATCAGTTCCAGTTGTTGAATCCAGTTGGATCAACCCAGCAGTTTCCAGACAGTCAGTTTCCAGTCAGTCAGTTTCCAGTCAGTCAGTTTCCAGTCAGTCAGTTTCCAGTCAGTCAGTTTCCAGTCAGTCAGTTTCCAGTCAGCAGTTTCCAGTCAGCAGTTTCCAGTCAGCCAGTTTCCAGTCAGCCAGTTTCCAGTCAGCCAGTTCCAGTCAGCCAGTTCCAGTCAGCCAGTTCCAGTCAGCCAGTTCCAGTCAGCCAGCTTCCAGTCAGCCAGTTTCCAGTCAGCCAGTTTCCAGTCAGCCAGCTTCAGTTCAGCCAATAAGGCAAATTTTAGTCGCCGAACCAGAATCAGATTCACAATTTTTCATATGCCCTACCGAGCATATAACAGTAGCACCTTATGAGAAGATTTGTTTCCTAGCAAAAGTAGTTAACAGTCAAGGAAAATTATTAGAGTCAGAGCGTACTCTGATTACAGAGAAAAGTAATTTCAAAAGAGATGTTCTTATTGCCCAAGTCCTTAGTCAGAGTCAGAATTCAGCTATCCCTGTTGTTTGTTTAAACAAAGGAGAAAGTCTATAGAATTAACTTCAAATCAGAAAATAGGAACTGTTTCCACAGTAGAAATAGATTCAGATTTCCCCATCAGTACGATAAATCGTGTTTCCAGTTCCTTAGAATTAAAGCCTTCAATATTAAAAGAAGAATATAAGAAATGTCTGAAGCACTCCCTTCAGGAGTCACCAGCTTTACAGGATCCCAAACTAATGGAATCACTTCTCGATTTCCTGATAAGAAATAAAGATGTGATTGCCCTAACCGGAGATCCTCTGGGCCGAACTAATTTGGTCCCTTTTGAAATCAAGTTGGAACCCAATTCCAAACCCATTTTCATTCCTCCCTATCGGGTTCCACATTCTCAGTTAGTCACTATTGAGGAACACATCAAGGACATGTTGGAGCAGGATGTCATTCAGCCTTCAGCTAGTCCCTGGTCCGCTCCTATGATTCTCGTCTCCAAAAAGGACGGAACATCTCGCCCTTGTATAGATTTTAGACGCCTGAATAACATTACCATCCCAGACCGTTTCCCGATTCCAAACATGCAGGAAACAATTCTGAACGTAGGGAAAGCGAACTTTTTTTCATCCCTCGATTTAGCATCAGGTTATTGGCAAATGGAGGTCAGTCCCGAATCTCGGGCATTGACTGCTTTCTCCACTAACCGAGGCCATTACGAATTCCAGGTTTTACCTTTCGGAGTCCGAAATGGGCCTGCTAATTTCTCTAGGTTGATGAATATAGTCCTTTCCGACCTATTAGGTGTCGAAGCTCTCGTGTATCTTGACGATATTATCGTCTATAGTTCGGACATAAAAACACACTTTCAACGCCTTCATAATGTGCTATCACACTTGAGAAAAGCACACCTTAAACTGAAGCTTGCAAAGTGCAATTTTTTACAAGAATCCCTGGTATACCTAGGATTCCTACTCTCGTCCACAGGAATTAAACCTGATCCAGCCAAACTCGAAGCCCTGGAAAGGTACCCTGTACCCAAGACCATCGACGACGCCCGTGCATTTATTGGTTTTGTCGGATTCTATCGGAACTTTATCCCCCAATTTTCGAATATTGCTAAACCCATTACTAATTTGTTCCAGAAAAATTCGAAATTTAACTGGGAATCCGATCACCAACATGCCTTTGAAACTTTAATTAATAAACTAACCTGTCATCCCATTTTACAATATCCTGATTACACAAGACCCTTCATCATAGCCACAGATGCTTCCTCCTATGGACTAGGAGCCGTCCTGTTACAGGACGTAGACGGTGTGGAATTACCCATTGCTTATGCCAGTCAACTTCTCTCTGCACCTCAACGGAATTATTCCACTACGGACCGAGAGGCCCTAGCGGTATATTGGGCTTTGAAAAAATTCCGAAATATCGTCTATGGCTACGATGTAACCATCAAGACTGATCATAAGCCACTCACGTACCTCTTCAAGGACAAGCTACTTGAAGGACGATTGAGTAGATGGGCTCTGTTGATTCAGGATTTTGCAGCGAAAATCGTATACAAACCGGGAAAACTGCAAGTTATTCCAGACGGATTGTCGAGACTCAAGCCCGACGCCCGAGTGAATAAAATAGGACTTCTTCCTGTGTTCGACTACGAGTGTCTGCAATACTCCCAACAACAGGACCAACACACCCAAAACCTTCGGGCGCGCCTGGAACAAAAGGAACCATCGAAGGTAAAAGAACAGTACAACCTCAAAGATGGGCTCGTACATTTCAGGAACGAAGATGGAAACGACCTCGTGGAGATACCAAAGGATCTCGTTGATATAGCCATTGGACTTTGTCACGACTCACCTTTTTATGGACACATGGGGCCGGATCGCACCATCAAAAGTCTTTTGGAGCGATACCATTTTCCCGAGATGAACAGAACGGTACATGAATACATCGCCGAATGTCCGTCGTGTTTAAAGCATAAGGGCAACGTACCATCCACCGCTCCAATGCATAAATATCCAGTATGCCAGAGGCCCTGGCAAAGAACTGGAATGGATATACTGGGACCATTTCCCAAAACATCAAAGGGAAATCAGTACATCATTGTGTTTACGGACCACTTCTCGCGTTACAGCGAAGTAGCCGCCATTCCAGACCAGACCTCGGAAACTGTGGCAAGAGCCCTAGTGGAACGCGTCATCCAAAACCATACCACTCCTTCCATCCTAATCTCGGATAACGCCCTTAGTTTCACTTCCAAACTGTTCGAGTCACTCTGTAACATGTGTAGAATTAAAAATACACACATTGTGGCATACCACCGCAGGCAAACGGCTTAGTGGAAAGGCACAATCGAAAGATCTTGGAAGCCCTGCGCCACGTTGTCGATGCATCCTCCCGTACATGGGATGATTCCCTTCCCATGGTACAAACAGCCATCAACAATGGCTATAATGTGTCCATCGGGGACACCCCTCATTTCGTTCTTATCACTACGACAAGCGTCTACCTTTTGATTTGCCCGACCAAACCGACCCGGCAGTCCTAACATCTTCCGAAATGGCAGAAGCAAATCAGCAACTAGCTGAACGATCTTTCAAGATTTTTGACATAATCCGCTATGCCCTCGACCAACGAAACCAACAGATGGAGCAAGAGCAACATAGGCGTCATCCCCGTCAACGGACTATAATCGTCGGTATGCGATGTTATCTGAAGAGCGTGAAACCGCCAGGGGCTCATCGCAAATTATACCCAAATGGGATGGCCCATATAGGATTATGAAAGACCTCGGAAAAAATCGTTATGAAATCCTCGACCTCCGGGATCATTCCAAACTAAAGATCATTCACGCTGACAATTTGAAGATAGCTTCCGAACAACACCTTCCCAAAAAACAGCTGCCAGGCGTTCGAGCCGCCTATCCTTCAAAAGGTCAAGATATTAACAAATCGGGCAGGGATCAAAAAACTGAAGTAGTCACCGCGGGAACCGCTACCCATGACGAAGATTGGTACCTCGTAATACCACCATTACTCGAGGCAATCTCTGAACAAGAGGAGGCCCCAGAGCCAAGCGTCCCATCGGACCCAGACCCTGGAGAAACCCCTTCGAGAGGATCACTCAGTGGAACTCCACCATCTCCACCATCTCCTCTGTCACCACCCTCGCCGATTGATGATCGACGCACGGACCCGACATACCGCCCGCAAATGCATCACCCACGTGAACTAGAACCTTCACATAAGAAACGAACCCGCTCAGAATCCGAGCTCAACGGTCGACCCCCATTGCCACCAAAACGAGGCCGACCCCTTCGCCCACCAACACAAGTATCCACACAACTACCCCCAGCTCCGTATAACTTAAGGCGTAGAAATGAATAAAATTGTCCCCCTTATAATTTTCCAAATTATTTACTCTTGTAGACCTAGCATTAAAATTTCTACCGGAGTTGTTATAGAAAAACTTGCAGAAGGTAAATTTTTGAAAGGGCATGCAGACCTTTATATAAATTTGCAACCCCCTGCTAGAATTAAAATCAATCTCCTTCAGATACAAACCCAATTAGAAACGTTTGAAAGTAAAGTCCAATTCTTTCCAAGGAAAAGATCAGATTAGTCGCGTTCTGTTAGAAAATACCCTCGAAAATATTCAAACTACAGCACGCGCCCTATCAGAAATATTAGCCTTACCATGGATACAAACTGAAACTAAAAATTCCGAAAACTTTAACCAAAGAAGTAAAAGGGGACTGATAGATATAGGAGGGAAACTGTTCAAAGGTTTATTCGGATTAGCAACCGAAGAAGATATTAAAAGAATTGAACTTAAATTGAATCTCTTCGCGCGAATCGACAATATAATGGACACATGTTAGAACAACTATTAGGTCATTACACGAAAACAATCGCTTCCTTCCACTCCCTTTCGGACAGATTCAC